>JARFOC010107528.1:0-11942 GCA_031763485.1 Osmoderma eremita | reverse complement strand
TGAGTGGCGTTTGTTCATTGACTCTTCCAAATTAAGCTTGAAAGCGGTACTACTCCACAATGGAAATAAGTTACCCTCTGTTCCTTTGGCTCATGCAAGCGACTTGAAAGAATCTTATGACAACATGAAGCTTCTTTTGGAAAAAATTAAGTATAACAACTATAAGTGAAATATTTGTGCCCATTTGAAAGTTGTTTCACTTTTGCTCGGCATGCAACTCGGTTGCACAAAGTATTGTTATTTCCTCTGTGAATTGGACAGTCGGGATGGGAAAAATCATTATGAAAAGAAGAGTGGCCAAAAACGAATTTCACTGATAGAAGGAAATAAGAATGTCATTGGTACCCCACTTGTTGATCCTCAAAGAAATTATTTGCCCCCTTTGCACATTAGGCTTGGGTTGATGAAAAACTATGTCAAAGGTGTGGATAAAACTATCAGTGATGCTAAGGTAAAGGAAGGTATTTTTGTGGGAGCTCAGATCAGGCAGCCACTTCGAGGTGAAAATTTTGTTGAAGCGCTAAATTGTATTGAAAAACCAGTAGCCTTTTCGGGAGATTTGCGACGACTTCTTGGGAAGTCGTAAAGCCGAAGGCTACGTAGAGATTGTTAACAATCTAGTGGCCTCATATAAAACCATGGGTTGCAACATGAGTCGAAAAATACACGTTCTTGACTCCCACTTGGACTTTTTCCCAAAAACCTTGGAGCAGTCAGTGACGAGTATGACGAAAGATTTCACCAAGACATTCTACTCATGGAGAAGAGATACCAAGGCAAATGGAACCCTGCTATGTTGGCAGACTATTGCTGGACGCTAAAGAGAGATGTTTTCTGATGTGCAGCCGAAAGTCATATCAGCACACTTTCCAGGTAAATATATGACTTTGTACGTCATTTTCTTCATGATTTATACACATATTATAATATATACGTTTACAAAATTTCAATGCCCTGTCACTCTGAAACCCTGCCTGATAGAAAAATTCTGGAAATAGATTAGAAATAAATGTAAAAAGTACTACCAAGTTTATCTCGTTGGACAAAATAAATCTGGAATTTTGTTGATCGGTGTAATTAATTATTTAGAAAAAGACTTGCGAAGGTAACACTTATTTTAGAATAGAGAGGGCATATAAAAAGAAACAGAAAAATATCTATGCGAAACGTCACCCCCTAGATTTAAAATTTGAACCGACGCGACCTCAGAAACGTACATACTCTATAGCTCGAGGCAATTCCTCCGAGGCCACATCTCCTGAATTATGCATTCGATCAGGTAAGTCCTCACAATCCAATTTCTTATAAAAAATTAAACTTGTATCAACCGACGACGCTACATGTAGTCTCTGGAAGTAGATACAAGCTCCGTAGCCCGTAGCTTACATAGGACAAAGCGTAAGTATGTATGTATCTGATAAAACAGGAAATACAATCCATCCCGTACCGTGCAATATTGATTCGCCGTAGGAGGAGGATAACTGTGGCCGTTTTTCAATAACGTTATTGACTCTGAGTTGTGGCATTCTCGTAAAAATCTTTTACGGGGTCAACATTCTGAAATAATAATTTTCAGAGTTCTCGATTGCTCGGGTCTATATATTTTATTCATCTGTTTTTTTGTAAGTTGTCCCCTATTGGGTTTTATTTGCGTGATGCGGAAAGATGATGTGAGTAAATACGAGATGTTTTCTTAGTCATGATAAAAAAAAATTGCTACTATTTTAGGTTTCTTTTTTATATTATAAGAAAATACATATATGTGGTATACCGCATGCGAGTTTATCCAACGTTACTTTTTATGGCTGAACAAAATTGAATATGTACAATTAACACCGCTGAACACGCAACGTTTATTAGCTGACGCTTGCCGTGTTTATTTAGTAATTCTGGTTTTAAAAGAAATTGGAAAAGCACTTCTTCGGTACCGCATAATAGCAGTCAAATTTTAGTGATGTTAGGTTGGCTAATGAGGGTAGAGGCGCATGAATAGGCATACAGATGTGTCGATAGTTTTAGTAAAAAATATGTTGAGGTTCAATATATAATAATCCTGCAATCAGTTGATAGCAGGACAAGGGACCATACACAGATTTTGTGACTACTAGAAGTTACTTGCACATTTGAATGCAAAAAAATCTGTTCTGCTGCCATTCTTGACGTTTCGTAAATAAGGTCACCCATCAGGTCCTGAATTATTTATCGTGCAAATTAAAATTAAACCTGGAAGCATCATCCTATAAAAGATTACTGTAATACTACTTGAGCAATAAATACTTTACTGGTAAGTATAAGGAAGCATTAACTAGCTTCTATCGCATCCAATCAGGAGTGCCACGGCGGAATGCACTAGGAGTCTGAACATTTTTACGGCTACGTTTGGAGATGACACTGCAGTTATGCAAGATTTCTCATAAATTTCAAAGCACTAATCAGATCAGCCAGGAATTGATGAATAAATTGCGAATAAAGGTCTACACATGAAAATTCCAACAGATAACTCACTCTAAGAAAAGAAACGTATCTTAGTACATCTGTCAATGGTCAACAAATACCACAGACAGTCAAAGCAAGGTGCTTATGTATGCACTTGAATAGAAGATTACATTGGAACAACCACATATTCACAAAAAGAAAATACCTTCGTTTAAAACCCCCGAAATTATAATAGTTAATTTGCAGAGAATTTAAGCTACGGCTATTCAGTAAGCTGACTGTATATAAAGTAATCTTTTAACCCATATGATCTTACGGAATTCAACCATGGGTGCTTGCAAGGGTATGAAATATAGAAATCCTTCAAGGGATGTTATCCAAAACCTAAGGAATAATTACTGATGCTCCATAGAAATAAGAATATGTTAGACGAAGGTAACAAGTGCAACAACAACAGGGAGCAAGAAGTACCTGTCGCGACTTGAAGTGCATCCCACTACTCTTAATCTCCTAGAGAACATCCAAAAGACACACCGACTAAAACTTCGTGACCCTTTAGAGATCGATATTAAGCTATTTTAATTTATAAGTTAAGTTATTATTTAATACGGGCAACATATAATTATAACGAATCCTAATTTATATACACCCATTAGTCCTTGAGTGCGAGCGCACTAACCTCTGTTTATAAGGCAAAATGTCTTGTTGGCAATTAAAATACAACATGTGCTTATTTTTCTTGTGCAAACTGCAAGTGCCGATAGGAGTTAAGAAGATTGTTGTGGTTTTTTGATTACTGGTGTTCTCAGGAAACTTCAAAAAACAATTATTTTGGAGAAGCAATTACTCCGAATATGGATTGTTTATGGGTACGGTGAGAAAGGATGTATAGGAGGTCAAAGCATATAGGCAATCAGTTGGTTAGGTGGAGAGTGAAATAATCTCGGCGGGTTATTTACAACTGATAAATGTTTGATATAGTTGACTGTTTTTAACGAGAGTACTTCACTCAGGTTCAAAATACACATAAAGTTCTGCTAAAAGAAAAGAAATTTTAATAAGCTATGGATTGCATCCCCGCTACTCTAGAATAACATTGGAATTCTATGCAAATTTGTGAAATTTAATATTTATAGCAGACGGAACGAAACAAACTCTATAGACGTGATTTGATTCTAATCTGTATTGAGATTTGAACATGTGTCAGTTATCCGGTCTCTAATTTGGAATGTGACGGCCGAATATTGGGTTACCGAGTTGATGTTGATGGAATTGATTGGCCAATAGCAACAATGTGGGTGAATAAATCGATCGTATCGTTTGTTCTTTCTGTTATGCATCGCAACCCCAATCTCAAATTTCTTAATAATAATTCTGTATTGTCCAACAGACATGCATCTAATTACACCACAATGTAAAATTGAAATTATAATCGGCACTCGACAATTAACAAATTTAACTGAAATTTATTAAAGAAATGTGATAACGAAGAAGAGTCGATGTTTATTAAGATTGTTGAAAGATTTACAGATCCTATATAGGAGTGATCTCAACCAAATTTTTGGTTTTTTATGGTTTCTAAGGAAAACCGTTTTTCGATTCTACTTGATAGGCCTAGTACAACAAATGTAATCCCATCTGATAATTTAGCTGCATTCAAGTGAGAGTGCAGGATGTTATAAAGAAGTTTAATACCATTACAATTTCGCACGAAGTTCAAGTCATTCTAATTGAAATGTGTTTTGTAAAGTTTTATGATTAAAACCTCGAGTAGGATAGACACCGTTAATTTCATAATTTAATAATTCTATAAATCCTCGTTGAAGCTTCTACAATATACAACAATGACTTTTCTAAATAGGATTCTATATGCTCGACCCTATTTCCAATCTGGAAGGTATATAAACAAAATATACAGTTAATATCGAATCGATTGTAGAAAGAGTCTTGGCACTTCTACAGATAAACCGACTACGCAAAATGATTTTGATGTAATATTGAATGGTTATCTTATTTACAATTTACAATAAACAACAACAAAAATTACACATACATGTATGCAAATCAAAGCGTTGCTGCTTGTCATCCCTCATCTTCGCCTCGGGAACTGCTGTCTCGGGCTAACGGGGTTGAGAGCCTCCTATTATTTTCATTCTCCTACATGGTCGGGACTATCTTTTACTATTGATTTTTTTTTCAACATCTGTTTTATTTCCATTTTGAATTTGTGATATGTTAAATCTTTTACGTGTTTCGGTAGTTTGTTATACATTTTTATTGCTGTTGTTGTTAGTGCTTGGGTATTGTTATGGTGGTTGTATTTTTCAGTTCTCAAGTGTGACACTCTGCGGGTTCTGTAATCATGTATTTCTCTATTTTTGTATACTTTTATTTTTGTCTTAATTTCATTATTTTTAATTTTGTGTAAAAGTAATATGTTATTTAGGTTTATTATTCCTTGTATGTTTAGTTCTTTTGCTTTTTCATAAACTTTTGTTGTTGGAGTTCTATATTCTAATTTATGTATTATTTTTAGTATTTTGTTTTGTTGTCGCTGTATTTTGGATATATTTTTTGTTGTTGTGTTTTCCCAAATTTTTATAAGGTGGCTGACTTTTGCAGTGAATAATGTATATAGTGGTATAGTGGTCTTTTGTGAGAAGTTGGTATTATCTGTTTAATTTTGTTTAAGCCTGCAATTGTTCTTGCATTTTATTCTATTAATTTCCGTATATGTCTATCCCATTTCATGTTCCTTCTTTTTTTTACTATATAACATATATTCGGTTTTTGCTTCGTTTATAGTTAGTAGGTTATTGAAAATATTCCTCGAATATTTTCACATCTTCTTTTATTTTTAGTTCCATGGTAATTTTGTTCTTGGAAATTCGAATCTATCACCGTATTGTTGAATAGAGATATTAACGAAGTCACCTGCCCGGTTACCTGGCAAGGGTATAAATTGTATTTTTCTTTCTAAGTTCTTAGTTAGTTCCATATAAGTTCCATTCCGAGCGAACGATATGGTTCTCACATCAGAACCATTCATTTATACAAGCGTGGCTGTGCTATTAGTCTAAGTTTTTAGAAAAATATACCAAGTATATTTAAACATGTTTTTATTAAACGTACCAAAAAAGTGAAAACTCCAGCCACAGATTCGTGCAAGCACCTTCAAATATAATATCTGCAAATATTTTCAGCGGGACTAATTACACTACAATTAACATAGGTTAGGATTCTAAAAACCCCCTTTTAATTTGGCACCGCTTTCAGGATATTTAAGGATTCTATTTAGAATATGAAATGGTGTAATGCCATCAAACACCCGATTGCTTTCAGTTTTGTATAAAAATGCTGACTAAGAAGCTGATAGATTATATCTACTACCGTGTCAAATTTATTTAAGGTAATGTTTGCCAAAATTTATTCTAGTGGAAATGACATTTTTGTCGTATACACGCACTTATTCCAAAGCCACGACAATGTGCTCAAGAAATGTGTCAATAGAGGAAGCAAAATATCGCCTTCCAATCTGGTACGGGTAGTGCATTAGTGGAAGCGTACAAAAGATGCTGCTGTTTTCGCGGGGGGTGCGAGGGTTGTAACCGGATATGTCCCTCATTCCCCCGACACTTTAACGATCCCCATTTCCAACCATCTAAAACGAAACGAAATTTCTACGGTGAAGCCGCATCCATCCAAAGCGCAATGCGTAACAACACGAATAGTGTCGGCAGAGGGTGCTAAGGTAACACGACTCAGCGTCACCGGCACCCAAAATGGAATTTAGAACAGGCGCTCGCGAAACCAGACGGGGAAAACATATACGCGTTATTATATCTACTACTAGCAGCAGCTCGCTTACCGTACACGTCTAGGCATCCCTGCTGGATCTTCATGACGCTGGTGTTAATCTGACACATGTAGCAGCCGCGATCCGATTCCTTGAGTTGCCTGATCCGGAGCTGCCAGGTTCGCAGGTTGTCGTGCGATACACTAATGCGGGAATTATGGGTAACTACCATCGACTGTAAGCTGAGTATAGTTTGATCTTCCGCCCGAACCCAGGCGACCTGGAACAACATCACAAGGGACGTCAATTAAGCGATTAGCTCGTCGCATGTAGGATCGGGGAAGTTTGAAATTAGTGTAGGGATGAGGGGGTTTGCTTGTTCGATCACCTCACTCAAGAGGACTTGGTTAAGTGTGTATTACAAAGGGATGATTAAGATGGGGCGATTTTCTAGGCTAATTTTTTGTCCTGCTAAAATTATAAAAGCAGCTTATTGATCTCGTATTCTTCATCTGAAAGCCTTCTTTACAAAAAAAGAGGTAGCAAGTGTTAAATTGATACAGATTGATTCAACTGGTCGATCACATGAAAAACTATTTTTCTTAGAGGTCATATCAATACTTTTCCCCATCAAATTGAGTGAAGTTGGTAATTTAGTTACATCTTAGTAATATGTTGGTGACATCTACTTCTATTCTTGTGCCGTGCGAGTTTTTGTTGCAGATTATTTTATTAAGCTATTTGTTTTTACGATGTACTTACGAATACTGTCTTTCTAAAGATATTTATAAATTGGAATGCAATATTTTGAGTAGGTTAATTGTACATTAACCTACCTGTAATTGCTGATTTAGTAAAAGAAACTAAGCGGATGACAAAACCACAAAGTGTAGGCCGTAGGAATCCCGAAAGAGTTGACATCACAGAGTGCATTTTTGCAGACGTAATAGCAATTATTACAGGGCGGGAAAAAGACTAAATTTAAATGTTTGGAACAAAGTATTAAAAAAAAAATGGGATGAAAATGAATAAAGCAAAAACGAAATTCATGGCAATAGGAATGGAAACACAAGTTCAAATTAATTAATCGATGAGGAAAATAGAACAGGTCAAAAGTTTTGAATATCTGGGAACAAATATAGAAGAGGCAAGAAGACAGGGAATTAAACTGACGAAGAGAATAGAGAAGGCCATTAAAGTATACGAAAATACTTAATATTTAATGTAAATTTTGATTGATAGAGACACGAATTTCAGCGTTATTTACTCGTCAAACGCTGTCAAGAGTCATATTTAGGTAAAATTCCACCAATAAATAGATGTAAAATATTAGTTAAATCAGGCAATTACTCCAAATTATTTCTAATTTTGCTTATTCTTTTTTTAAAAATACGTTACCAACAGTAATATCTTGATATTTAAAAACAGTGTAACGCTAAACCAATAAGATCAACATACGTTTTCAAATCACGCACCCGTATACCGCCTGTCGTTGTTAGAATACTGACGTGACGCGTTAGTTTCAGTGTACAACAATTCATCTGTGGCCCAAGGTACAAGAGTGTCTATGTTCCAATAATAATGGCTACATTTGCGTTACTATACAAAGGCTTACACTAACTCCGAAATAGTGGGGAACTGATATTAGACTCACATTCAATTCCGGGCGCAATTTGACGTCGAAAAACCAACCCCATTTTATAACACGAATATATAAGACAAGCATGTAAACATCCAACGGGGAGTGCATACTTCGCTAGAATGTCTAAGGTAGACTATGGTCGTCTTACAACAGTCTCCCATGCTGCATTTAACAAAAATAAAATCAATATTCTCCTAAAAAGACATAATCTGCAGCCGCACACCGTCTGTAATTTACATCTTCCCGATT
This sequence comes from Osmoderma eremita, assembly GCA_031763485.1. Classification (NCBI taxonomy): domain Eukaryota; kingdom Metazoa; phylum Arthropoda; class Insecta; order Coleoptera; family Scarabaeidae; genus Osmoderma; species Osmoderma eremita. The sequence continues at coordinate 3,819 of JARFOC010107528.1, read as the reverse complement.
AACTTAACCACGGAATCGTAAACATCCAAGCATGAATACGCGTTCTACAGGCGTCCGAATTACAAACACGGCACGGAGTACTTTTACACAGATCTGAACTACGGACTTGCGAAACTTCTTCGACATAATTGACCCGTTCTGTACCGTCGGGGCAAATGTGGAACAAGTTCTTTGTATATATTCCCCCTGTTCGTATACGTTCCATGCAACAATAACGATCTTATAGTTTATCCAGGGACCGTACTGGAAATGGATCGCATGTAGGGATGCGGATATTACCCGAGTTCCGATATTTTGTAAGATATAGGTACCTTACAACGGAATTCCTATTTACCCAAAAATGAGGTTTCTGATAATACGAAAACTTATTTATTCCGATGGTAATCTTCGCGTGTACGCCATGTCTGGTACTGAAGCGGTTCGGATGCAACTTCGAATACCAGGAAATATCCATAACTTACAATAAGACCTCGGAAACAACTTCTATGTGTACAAGCTATTCTCGTACCCGCTTAGATTTGTATGAAATTATTCTGGATATCGAACGATCGGAGAGTATATTATGCTTCGGATTTTAGTGAATGCTTTATTGCTAGCTTAACCCTCAACTGGAGGCACACAACATTCGAGACATATCTGAAGACATGTGGTAGACTAATTTTTCCTACTACAAGATTTACTACAAGATTTAGTTTTACTATAAGATAAGGTAAGCATGCTCTTACACAGAATTAAGAAATACAGGACTAAATACGTCAGATAAGCCTCAAAGGCCTTCTTTTCTTGTGGTGTGCCCAACTTGGTCATGGCCGGGGGCGTAACTTTTGTATGTGTAAGATATCCCATGGCTTTGTTACTGCCTCTTCTTTGCTGTGAGAGGGAAGCAGTGCTGATTTTTTCTCGTCAACACTGAACCAAGAGAGGTACTGACCACACCCGAATCGATGGATGTCAAACCAAAGATCAACTGGCCCCCAGAGTGATTCGAACCAGGGACTTCTATATCACGGTGTTTAGTAAAAAGTAGCAGTATTACAAAATAAACATAAAGACCAACTCCTGAAACAATGAGGAACAGTTTCAATTATGGAGTTTTAAAGAAAACTGATTAGAGGTGAGGTAACTTATTCAAAGAATGTAAGAAAGTCTAAAATCAGTGAGTAACAGCACTGAGAAAAAGGTGTCAACCAAACTGATTTGCTATCAGTATTTTATTTGTGACCAAGTTCATGGCTTGTCACTGCCCCTCCTCGCCGTAGTGGGCAGCAGTGTTTATTTATCCACAACACTGAAGGGTACCTGAAGATCTCGGGTTTAAAAAATCCTATTTGTTTCAAAGCATTCGGGAAAGATTTTGTAATCTGTTGAATTATTCACCTCTTTAATTACCGTCGAAGCATAAATACCTATACCAACGATTCTACGATCTGTTCGATAATATTTGCGTATTTGCCTGGGTCCTGGACCATGTCAAATCCGTGGCCTTTCATTTTCATGTGCGGAGAATAGATAAAAGTTGAAAGGATGTGGGACAGGGGAGTATAGTAGCTGGAGTACAACATATATAAGTTTGGACAAAAACCTTGTAGTATGTTAGAAAGTGTAAGCCGCTACATGGTCATGATGGAACAGCAAGACCTCATCTCGTTACAGTTTAGGACGATCTTTTCGCGTTTTGTTATACAACCGTTGCATCGCTGTACTAAATGGAAATTTACTGTTTGATCTTCTGGAAGAGGTTCTGGTTTTGGAATACATTGCCAAGCTCCATAATTGCGCCACTTCATCTGCCAGATCTTAAATGGATTCAGGTTGATCCATATGAGCTGTTAAACCTTGACAAATTTGCCTCCTTGGTATTGGCCATAATTAATAGATATCTAATTTACCGTTGCAATCAATATAATATATAAATATCCGTGTGTGGCTGAAGCTTCACCGAACATTTTAGTAATCATTGCAAATATATCTATAGAATTTCACGTAGAATTTCACAACATTTCATTTACTGGCGCTGTTTGTCTCTGAGACTCATTACGAAATGATTAAGTATCACGTACTCAATTCCAAATGAACGAGTTCAAAAAGCGTAATGGCCGAAACTTTGTACAAACCATCACTGAACATACTAAGCGGGACTGTTCTGACGACTGACTAGTCTACTGTTGCATTGTATCATTGCACTTGACTGTTGGTGACGTGGTTGATTTGATTTCGAATATTGTTAATATCAACTCGTATAAGGAAAATACCTTTCAATTTTAGTTAAATCAAAATTAATTAATGCCCATTGGTCCATCCAGTAATTTTCAATATTAATTACTGCATGACAAACAGCGTTCCAGTTTAGTGAAATTACAAAACGTGTAACGCCTGCATAAGCCAGCACATTCCGGTGACTTTACAATTTGCTCGAAAAGGCAATTAATTGGATATTCTATTCAATCAATATTAGCTTAATTTTGTGTCTATAACAGCAAGCGGTAGACTATATGTACAACTTAATTAGGGTAGTAGCGTGTTAGTGTTTCACACAAGTGCGTTATAGTTTATTGGCAAAATATCAGTGTGTTGCCATTAGAACATCTTCGTATGTCTAACATGTGAAAAAGTGTTTAAAATCACTGGCTGTAGATGTTAGCATTGTGTAAATGTTATTTTAATTAATGTAATGTTTTGGGGAAAATAGTCTTATTTATAATTAAGATAGCATAAAAGGCGATTATAGATTGAAAAACCTATTTGGCTGAAGCAACAAGATCTAAGTTTGAATAGGGATAAACAAAATGTAATAGGCGTTTACGAAAATTGCATCGCAGTGTAATGCAGGCCTTCCAAAATTTAAGGCATTTTTTCGCGGCACAGAGTTTTACAAACATTTTTGAAGTGATTTGAAACTTGGGAGACTCTAAGGGACATTGCTACATATCGTTAAAAATGGTTTGACAAACATCTCCTCACAATGAACTTGGAAAGAACAAAATTTGTTGCCTTCACTTCATATAAAACCAATTTACCGGAAGTTTCGGCCATTGCGCTTTTTGAATTCGTTCATTTGGAGTTGAGCTATAGATATATTTGCAAAGATTACTAAAATGTTCGGTGAAGCTTCAGCCACACACGGATATTTATATGTTATATTAATTGCAATGGTAATTGGATATCTATTAATTATGACCAATACCAAGGAGCCAAATTTGTCAAGGTTTAACACCTCATATGGATCAACCCGGATCCATTTAAGATCTGGCAGATGAAGTGGCGCAATTATGGAGCTCGCCAATGTATTCCAACATTTGATTTGAGAAAAGCAAAGCATGTTAAGAGAAAAGTAAAGAACACGCTCAATCAATATTTTCTTTGGCGTCAAAGGGATTGTAGAACCTCTTCCAGCAGATCAAACGAGAAGAGGTCTTGCCGTTCCATCAGGACCATGTAGCGGCTTACACTTTCTAATATACTATAAGGTTTTTGCCCAAACTTATATATGGTGAACTCCAGCTACTATACTCCCGTGCCCCACATCCTTTCAACTTTTATCTATTCTCCGCACATAAAAATGAAAGGCCACGGATTTGACATGGTCCAGGACCCAGGCAAAAACGCAGATATTATGGAACAGACCGTAGAATCGTTGGCATAGGTATTTATGCTTCGACGGTAATTAAAGAGGTGAATAATTCGACAGATTACAAAATCTATTCCGAATGCTTTGAAGATTCTGCTGTTCACAAGTGTCGCAAAAAAAATTAAAGTTGAGCGACAATATAGGAAATTTGAGGTGCAATCGAGGAATTTTGGAGGAGCGTAGAGACCGAA
>JARFOC010107507.1:0-11943 GCA_031763485.1 Osmoderma eremita | reverse complement strand
AACTTAGTTGCCGAAATACGTATCCAGAAGTTCTTCACTCATCGAGGTGGTAAGGGTATTTTTTATTTTTTACTATTCTATACAGGGTGCTCAAATAGTATAAGCAAATACTTTTGGCGATAATGGAGAATAATGTAGAAAACAACTTTTCTTAACCTAATATTAGTTTTAAAAAATACATAACACAAAAGAAATTATACTATACATAGTGTTCCGAAACTATACGCTATGCCCTTAGGCTGACGTAAACATTCTTCTTTTCTTGATAAAACTTTATCTAGAAATACGTAATAGAAGAGATATTCGTAAAACTAGTCACTTATAATATACAGAGTGTTTCAAAAATATAAGCGTATACTTCTGGAAGTGTTAGGGGACTATGAACAACTTTTCTCAATAATTTTGTTTCGAAAAACAAAAGATGGTTACGAAAATAGCAAACAATACTATACACAGTGTTCTAAAAACATGGATATAATATTAGGAATTGTGGAGTGACGTAAAATTCTTTCTTAATAAAATTTTATCCAGGAAAACAACATAAGGGATATTCATGAAAATAGTCAATCACACCATAGAGGATGTTTAAAAAATATAAGCATTAACTTCTGGAAGTGATAGAGAATAAGAAATATTTCTTCTTAATATACTTTTTTTACGGACAAGTGCTTATTAAAGGAGATATACATAGAAAATAGTAAATACTATACAGGGGATTTTGAAAATGTGTGAATATGCTACTGGAAGTGATAGAGAATTATACAATACATCAGTTTGCCTAATACTGTTCGCAGTGTATAACGTATAGTATAGCAGGTATTCATAAAAACGGCATATAAATGATATAAAAAGAAGATAGCCTACACAGGCTGTACAAAACATATATACATATTAGAGGATTTAAAAAACAACCTTTCTTAGTATTTCTTGTCGAAAAAGGGGATATTTACGAAAATAGTAAAGTATAGTATACGGCGTGTTACAAAACCAGACCTATATAATTCTCGACGTGGTAAGGCATGGTATAGCGAACATCTTTTTCAATACAATTTCGAAAAGACATGCGTCATTCATATAGAAGTTTATTAAGAAAAGTATTAAATTAATATACGGGGTGTCTTCAAATTCGGTGAAAATATTTATGGAAGTGATGGAACGTGGTATAAGCAACACTTTATCTCGATACATTTTTTTCGGGAAATGCTCGATAAAAGTGATATTTACGAAAATAATAAAGTATCTTATACAGGCTGTTTCTTTAATATATATATATATCGAAGCTTCTAAAGGCGGTGCGGAGTGGCACTTAATTTTATTTGAATTTATTCACGAGGCATCCATAAAAATATTAATATTAATCTTTCCTCGAATAATATCATTTCCGCATTAATTTTAATCCCACTTTGACGATTCTTTGAGAAAACGTCACTCTTTTTCCCTTTTCACAACCGCTATTAATGTTATTTTCCGTTGAATTAACGGACCGGGAAATATCGCCCTCAGCTTTCATCCTCGCTTTCAGAATCAAGAGTCCGTTATATTCAACACCCGTTCATAATTTATTATCACTGTAACCGTACTGCCCCCCCCCCCCTCCCACGAGTCGTCGACACGATTTTTCATTTCTTTGCCCTCTCTTTTCTCGGGGAGAAAACGTCCGGAATCAAAGCGCGCTCATTAGCGACGCTGCCCTGAATCAGTCCGCTATCGTTGCTGCATTGGCCTTTTTTTAAACCTTTTCCCGCTAAAAACACGTTATAGGCCGTTCCAAAAAAAGCCTTGGTCTATTATTAAGGCTTGACGTGTCTTGTTCATAGCACTAAGCTGAGGAACGCCATCTGTTGTTGACGCAAGGTGATGAGCGGAAAATTTCATTTAATCCACGCAGACATTTTGAAAAAATAGAACTATAAGAATTTAGTTGCGTCTTTACATCGCAATTTTGTCCTAGGAAACATCCATTTCTGTTTTGTTTATTACTAATACTTACCCATTAGACGATACGCCACTGCCGGAGGCATCACGAACACTCCCACCAACCAATCTGCTACTGCTAATGACATTATGAAACAATTGGTGACCGTTCTCAGCCTCCTCGTAGTGGATACCGCTAGAATGACGAGAGTATTCCCTATGATGGTGATTACGATGACTATGCTCAATAATCCCACCAGGGCTAAGTTTCCCGCGTGTACGGAGGTGTCGTCTGACGTGTCGTTGGTGGCGTTGGGTGCTTCTGTTGACATTCCTATTCATTTCTGAAATCGTAAGATGAGATAGTAGTTAAAATCGACATACACACAAGCAAAGTACCAATTCCCAGGTATTCATTTATCTATCTGATTTTAATGTTGATAATAGAAGGTATAATAACTGTCAATGTCATCTCATATGTCATCTTAAAGCTATTAAATAGCCGCCAATGTCATTTTATTTGTCATTCTAAAAAAACTGTTCATTGATTTCAATATCGTCCTAAAGCTGTTTGAATAGCTGTCAATGTCCTTTTTATCGGTCATCTTAAAGAAATGTTAATTGCTGTCAATGTCATTTTATGTGTCATTCAAAAAAAACTATTATATAACCGTCAATATCATTTTGTCATTCTAAAAAAATGTTAAATGCTGTCAATATTAGCTTATATGTCATCCTAAAGCAGTTAAGTAGCTCTCAGTGTGATTTTGTGTCATTCCAAAAAATCGTTAATTGCTGTCAATGTCATCTTATATGTCATCCTAAAGCTGTCCAATTGCTGTCGATGTAAGGTTAAACTTGTTATATAGCTATCAATGTCGTTTTGTGTCATTCAAAAAAAAAGTTAATTGCTGTCAATGTCATCTTGTATGTCATCCTAAAGCCATTCAATTGCTGCGATGTAAGCTTAAACTTGTTATATAGCAGTCAATGTCCTTTTACTTGTCATTTTAAAAAGAAAACTGTTAAATTGCCTTCAATTTCATTTTACATATTACTCTAATAAAACTGGTAAATAGTTGTTCTAATAATAACATTACTATTTTGCTCTCAATGTCATCTGATAAATGTGATTCTAAAACTGTCAACCATTCTCCATTTTTTGACAATATTTCTTCTGGAAATGATCCTTAAAAGTGTTTGTTGGCGACATAAAATATTTCTTAGCGGCGCTTGTACGCATTATCTTTGACAGAGAAAATATTAGTTTTAAAATTAAAATTCCTGCAAACACCGCTTACAAAATCTATAAGGAAAAAAACACCCTTATATTTTTTACGGTGTTTTCATATCTTGCGCGCACCTTCTTCCGATTAAAAAGCACAAATTGAAGAGGAAAAACGAATTTCCAACTAAACAGGTGGGACCCTCCCCCTAGGGACATCTACCGTTAATATCTTGAAATTCTATACAAAACGAGAATCCGTTATCGTAATCGCAATCCGCCAATCGTAAATAAATTCATTGCGTTTTCTTTTTTTTCATTTGGGAAATTGCCCAGAAAATAGGGGGAGTCGTGATATCGGCGCGTTACTGACGTGACCGCAAAGTTTTTTTTACGATCGGAATTATCAGAAATCCCTTTCACCGGAATGAAACTGTGAACAGGTAAAGCATATGGAAAAAAAGTATATTCATGTCGGTTGTAGGAAAAAATATGCATTGAAAAGCGCGCGTTTGTTCTGTTGTATATTGTGGCGGCGGTAGGGCGCGCTGAACATTGAATATACAGGCAGCGGGAGGGAAATTAATTAAATCGCCCAATCAGAAAATGCGGTATCGCTTAGTAGATGAAATTGGAAACAATAAAGTTTTATTCTTTACGGGTTCCAATTTATATTTCAAATGTATTTTTCGGTGAAATTAAAATGGGGAGCATCAGCTACACCTACGTTACATTATAGGGTACAATACAAATACATATTTGAAAAAAAAGGTAAGGGAGATCTTACAACTAATCAGTTTAAATATACTAGCACTTAATCGAAGAGGTTCCAGCACTTCATCGTGAAATATTAAGACCAAATCTACTTCGATACACATACAAACATAAGTATCTCCTAAACAGTCAAAGTATTCACAATACATTCACGTAAAACTTGCAGAGTCTTGATAGCAAATTAAACATCATGCGTAATAGATCTACGCCAATAAGTCAATTAGAAATGAATAATTTAACATTCATTAAAAACTGGCATTTTACAATTCACCTAACACACTTTCCCTAATCTTCAAACACAAATTCTATAATCAAGGAGTCATCTCATTTATCTGTTAAACGTGTTTACTCACCCAAAATGATAAATTTTCCTAAACGTGCAGTATTCCTATTGAATTTTCATATCACACCCATTCCGAGTCCTTCATGGGTATGGCAAACACTAAACGACTATTGTTATTACATAGTTAGAACATCTTAAACACGCTACTCCGAAGGCAAACTTTAAACTTGAATCGTGACAACCGTTTCGAGTGCCGGTTTTAAAATGGAGTTTATTACGGCGTTACCAACCGAGTTATTTTTAAAAATAAAATTGTGATTTCAATCAACTCTATTAATTGCTTGTAAATAATTGGGCATTCGTTTTTTATGCCCAATCATTTAATGATAGCTATTCGATTAAATGTGATTTATAGAAGTTATTAAGTACCCTACAGTTACAATTATGTTGTTATGATGAGGTTCGATTCGGTCGTTTTGACGGCCACCTATTGAGTAATAGAATAATTGATTTTCTTGTACTCTTTTTTAATTACAAATTCCCCTTCAATTATCTCAAATGAATCGAAAAAAAGGTGTTGTATTAATTAATACAGTAATAAAAAGTTATTTATAAGGAAATGTCAAAATAGGTTATCCCAGAAGCGCCATCTTGCATGTTCTCGACATATTAGATGCGTTGCAAAAATGTTTGAATTACAACGGTCGGTTTTCAATGAAATGGACCGTTTTAATTATAAGGGCTAACGTGCTGTTCTATAATTATAAAGTGTACGGTGAAATCCAGTGCGGACGAATATCATATTATAAATTGTGCGGTCATTAATTTTACGTAATCTCCCTTCCAATTCGAAATCCTCGAGCAGAAGTTCGTCTTGCCGTCGGCGGATTTGGATGAGACCCTTGGATATACGCTCTAAACCGCATATATCAGTAAGGGTAAGTGCCCCAATAATACACTAATGTGCGATGCAGGTATTGCGGTACATAAATGAATTGCGAAACCGTTTCAAGGTACCTGCTGGCATTGTCCGTATAGAAAATAGGAATACAAAAGCTAGACTCGTAGCCGTTGGGGTGGATTGAAAGTCGCATTCAGCCGAAATTTTCGGACGTAGCTTGCCATATTTTAACGCGGGATTTGGAGCGCCTTTTACCAGGTACATTCATTATTCATTCCCTCGTTAATATCAATCCTTTTCATCAGTTGTAAATAATGTTTTAGATACTTCTATTTATTCCGAAGTAGGGTTAGGTATAGATATCATCAGTTACTATCAAGCTGGAAATTTGTTTTTTTTTCTTTGATCTAATTTAATAATAACGTTACCTTATGCGGTACACACACTTTATTGCGTGGTCGTAAACGTTACCTAAACAATTTTTACAACCTCCACTTTCCCAGAATTGCGATAATTCTACCTCCGCCCTCTCATCACGTCAGTACTTCGGCCTTAATCAAACCTTTAAATATTTAAACACGGTTTTTACGAGAGAAAGTGTCACCTAATAGATTCTGCGTCTCTTTACGATGTTTACTCGGTTTGTTTGTCTTTTATTGCGGAATATACAGGATGAGTATATTTACCCTTTTTTGCATTTCGCATCGCGAAATTCTGTTGATTTATAACCGGGCGTTCGACAGATAAAATGTTTATTTTCATTGCAGGACGTTACAGTTAGATTTTTTTTTAATCGTGTTGTGATAATAATGGTGTTGGCTTAATCTGCCTTTTCTGTCAAAAAAGAATGCCTATGTTGTGGTCGATGTGTCTGCAAATGTTTTTTTGTGGGGTTATGGCATGAGATTAAAGGCTTTTATCAAATTTAGAACGCACGTTAATAGTGGTTGGTAGGAGTAGATTCTTTTTAATTTGCATTTTTATTTAATCTGATTTTGTCGGTGTCAACGTAGCAAGTCGAATCACATCTTTTTGTTGTATTAAATTTCTATTTAGAAATAATACAGTAACTGATAAAAAAACAACTTGTTTCTTCCGTTGCTAAAGAAGATTTCATTTTGTGCTTGATATTGCTAGGTAACCACATGCATATTTGACAGTAATATAGGGCATGCGTGACATCTGGTAATAATTACTATACTAACCAATGCGGCATTGCATCGCGGTATTTACTAATAACGCCTGCAATCATAGAACAATAACCAATTTACCAGTCATGCTCAATGCAGGGCGTAAATGTAGCCAGGACAATTTCAGAAATTCCCTGAGTTACTTCTAGTTCACAATCGTGTCAGTTCAGGAGCATATATCAAAGATTAATTATATGGATATTGTTTTGGGGTGGCAGACAATTTGCTGTGCTTCTGTTGTTAATTAAGGGAGCAATGGATTAGCATTAACTGCAATGGCGGAATAGTTCATAGTTCACGGATAAAAACGTGTTACAAATTGCAAATAGCACCTACGTTTTAGTGTGGAAATAAAAAAAAATTGATTGATGTGTTGTGCTTGTTTTATGGATATTGTGATGCAAAAATCCATGTCTTCCTTTGTTATTTTAATGATTTTAAGTAGGTATTCCAGGCAAAACCGTTTTGGATGTATTTTTTTTTCGTATAAGTCATTTTTTTACAGACATAATGATACTAGCATTTTCTGGGTGTGATTTGTCTTAAAACGTATCAAAGCATTAAAAGCCCCTCCTTCCCCCTCCCCCAAATTAAATATAGAATTAAATAAAAAATTGGGGCTCCTTTGGAAATTTAAGTCTTAAAACTATTTGAAACAAAAATTAAAAAAGGGGGCCTCCTTGAAAATTTAAGTCTAAAAAATGTTTCAAAGAATAATAAGGTGTAATTGGAGGAGGGCCCCGTATTATTTGCCAATTTACATATTTTAGTTTTTTTAAGGAAACTGAAAATTTTAAGGGTTTATTTTACCCCCTAAATACCTAAAATTGCCTAAAAATTATTAGATTTCTATGCTGTCTATCCCAAAGGGGGTTTCCTTGGAAATTTAAAAGTCGAAAAATGTTTGTAAAAAATTAAAAAAATATATATTCATAAAGCGGGCCCCATTCAAGGTGCAAACGTCTCAAAAATGTTTGAAAAGAATAAAAAGAATATTAAAAAAGGGAGACCATTGAAAATTTAATTCTTAAAAATGTTTAAAAGTAATAATAAAATATAATTGAACGAGGGTCCCGTATTATTTGCAAATTTGCATATTTTAGTTTTTTTAAGTAAACTGAAAATTTTAACGGGTACGGATTTTACCCCCTAAACACTTAAAATTGCCTACGAATTCTTAGATGTATGATGCTGTCTATCCCTCAGGAGGTATTGAACGGTAATTTACTATAATTATTTAGTTATTTCCTTTTCAGTAACTTCAGTTTAATATTTTTAATATTTCAAAACAACCTGTATATTATTGCCTTATTTGACATTGTCCGCAAATAACTAATATACTACTATTAACATGTGTACATTCGTTTTACGTGTATTATATGTTGGAAACACTTATTACACAGCTTTAAACAGGTAATAAATTAATTTTTATTTTTATTTGAATATGTATATTCACGGCAATTTGTATTATGTGCCAATAAGTAATAAATTACAGTTTTTTTTTCGTATAATGAAAATATACATTATGTATAAGAAAAATATGTTTACCATTATCAAATTTTTAATTAAGGTATACACAAAAGCCTTCGTTTTTTGTTATTCGTAGAATAATTGTAGCTAAACTAAAAGCTGTTCATGTGTAGTCAAGAATCCATAAATTTTCTACGATAACAAAAGAAGCTTTTTACAAAATTGGTTAATTTACCATACGGACTGAGCCTGATTGTATTGAGGATCATTTGAATTTACCGCTTTTGATCATAGGGTATTTTATGGAAGATCGGTTTTAGTTGGAGATTTTTCTTTTTGATGTTGAAAGAAATGTATATGATGTTTCTAGGTTAGAAGTGTACCAGCGCCATCTTCTAGAATATTTTTGATACTGTCGAAGACGTATTGATATTAAGGATTTTGATTTTATCCTTTGAATAAAGATTATTAACTTTTCTTTTGATATGACGTGCATTTTTTAAAAATTAACCCTATTCAACTTAGTTATTACCAACTGTCTCTTTGTTAATACACTAAAACCGTTTAAATTATATTCAAACTTATCCGGTAAATTAACCAGGATTGGCCCAAAGTAAGGACGCCTCATTAGGAGCCAAAGTCGTATACGTAATCTGTGGTCCTCAAAAACATATTTTCCCGTAATTATTTTATATTAAACCCCGCTAGCGCGTCTTAGTGAGTGGTAAAAAATTACTCTCTCCGTTACGTGGAATTATATTAGCAGAGGTATATAGTAGTAATTTCAAACCATAATTCTACGAGCTAGAAGCTTATATAATAGACTTGGCTGGAAGCAGGGTAAAGTGATGTAAAAGGAAAGATGCCACAGCTATTATATACTCGACGGAGTCTGCTGTGGTGCTAATATTGTCTCTTAGGTAAGGTGTTCGCCGGGAATTATATTCAGTTCTAGATAGTCGGACGTGACTATCAAGTCGGTAGTGTTCCAAGGTATGAATGTATATTACAACAGGTGAAACTTTGGGATTACGTGACTGGGGCAACTTCATAGTTGCCGCTTGTTATAATATTGATGATTGGAGCGAATATTTTCGGAATATATTCGGAAAGTTTTAAGGCGGGGAACCCCAATTCGGGAAGTAAGAATTTTTTGAAGACCTAAAGTTGCTTTCTCAAATTATGAATCGCATTTAAGATGTCTTCCTATGAAATTATAAAAATCATCCGAGAGAGGATACAAAATTAATTAAGAAAAACAATACATTTCCTTACTGGCTGTTTCTTGGTCGTCTCGAGGTATAAAGTTGACAATTTGAGCGATTATAAGTCAGATGTTTTCCGAGGACATTCCAGAAGTTTCAAGGTGAGGGATCTCCAATTTGGAAAGGAAAGATTTATTGAAGACCTAAGGTCGATTTTCCAAATTCTAAATAGCATTAGAAATGTCTTCTTGTGAAACCATAAAGGAAATTTTCGGAGGTGATTCAAAATTTAAAAAATTTCCTGACTGGGAATTTCTTGGTTGCCCGTCTCGAGATATAATAATGATAATCGGAACGATTATAACTTAGTCATTTTTGGAGGAAATTAGGAATGTTTTAAGGTGAGTGACTCTCCAATTAGAAAAGTAAGGATTTTTTGAAGACCTAAAGTCGATTTTCCAAATCCTGAATAGTTTCAAAGACGCCTTCCTATGAAGTTATAAATAAAATAATTCCAGAAGATTTAAATTGAATAGAAAAATTACTAATACATTTCCTTTTAAATATAGATTTAAATTTCATTAATTTTGTATCAAACGAAATCAAAATAAATTCTTTTTAAGATAAAAATTTATTCACTATACATGATTTTTTCAATATAAAAGACACCACGACAATCGCAACAAACGAATCAATCAAAAACATTTACATCACGGCGTATTTCAGAGGTAACTTGCCCGAGAAGCTTTAAATTCGCGAATGAGGTAAATAAAACACTGAAGAAGATGAAGTAAGATGAGAGCTTGCGAGTAGCGGATGAAACAGATATTTATTGTTAGGAAATTTATAAGATTGGAATAAGTTTAGTTAATTGTATGGGGTGGAATGTTTTTGGGGAAATTATTTTCTATGGAGGAAATATTTATCGAACTCAAAGTTTCCTGAGTAAGTAATTGAGCGTGTCTAGAAACTTCCAAGTTCATATTTTGAATTGTGTTATGGAAGAAGTAAATGCTTGTACATACTTCTATTATAGATGGCGACAAGTTGGTTGTCAACTTCTTATTTGTCAACCACCGTACTAATATGTTGCTAAGAGAACTTGGGGATTTGAATATTTGTAGCGGCCTTATTTGTTTAACAATAATAAAAAACAGCATTACAATTGCATTTATAGATTCGTAATAAATAAATATTTTCGTGATATAGAACACTAGAGTTTCAAAAGCTTAAAATTGGCGCCGAATTCAAAATTTCGAAGCTTCTAGAAATGTAAATTTATGCCGCAATAAAAACAATTTTCACATTCATATATTCAAATATATGTGTACATTTTTCTTTTTTGCACACCTCCCACTTCTTATCCCCTTTTAAAATTGTTTCCATTGTGAATTAGGCGAAATATATTCAACCCGAACAAAAGTACCAACAAACACGAATCTCTGGCAAAAAGAACTGAACTGTATGATACGTGCCGTGACAATTTCGAAATATGTCTTGTTACGTCACAAGAAAAGAACAGGAAAATGTGTGAGAGTAGAGGAATCAAACGGCTAGGATAATTCGTCTGCAACGTTCAGATACTTCGGCACGCCAATTTCGTGCTTTTTCCGTCCGAAAATGTAGCGAGAAGAAAAGTTTGCCCGGGGCACAAAAGAAAATACGATTTACGAATTGCGGTAGGTCAAGCATCTTGTGTGTGTTCGTTATACGAAGTTAATATTGACTCGGTCGAAAATTGTATCAAAAAATGCGAGGGGTGAACTCGTCAGGGGTCGTAGATAAAAATACTTTATTTGCACGTCAAATAAATATAAATAAAAGACAGGAAGCTAAAATAAGAAATAATGATTGATATACATTCTGTATTTAAATTATAAATAAGTAAAATATATTTTAATAACAACTTTAACTCAAGTGTCATTCAACCGATTAAAGCGACGCGACATCTAGCGGCGAACAAATTAAATGTGCGTTTGACATTTTAGTAATTCGGTAATATTTATACCAAAGGTATATATGAGGTGTGTTCTTTCGCACCATAAAATTGGACCCAATCACCTTGTGTTCTTTCGAAACATAGTTTGTGTTTAAAGTTATCGTGATTAGTAATCCCCTTACCCCTCCAGATCACTGAATCTTTGTGATCCGAAAAAGTAATCGTGTTTCGTTTCTATTTACGTCCGGTTTTTGAGGTTATACGATTCGTCTGAACACGTTGTTTTCAAGTAATTGAGAAAATGAGTAATGTTGACAATAATTTTACTGTGATAGTACATGATTACGAACCAGAGAATAGTGAGTCGTATCAAAATTATGAAATTGTTGTTAACCAAGATGAAGAAACACCCGATATATGGACAGAGCAGGAAACTTTGAATTTATAACGTACTTACTTTTCTAAAAATAAAGTGCTAGTCGGATATGAGATACTTAGTTCTTATATTAAATACGTTATGACAATGAAATAATCCAAATCCATATTTCCACTTCAATCAAAAATTCGAAACAATCACATGTGAGGTTAGAAATTTTAGTTATCCGAATCAAGTCTAAACACAGTTGTTTTTTTGTAATATTTGAATCCTGATTATACGATCAAGATCTAAGGATCATGATTTGAAGTTGTCGTATATTTTGGGGTTCATTAAACACAGACTAATATTATACTAAGGCTTTAATTATTAAGATGTAACAATATACAAAATACACGTAATAAACGTAACAGCTGATATATGTGAGGTGTAGATGTGTGTGTGTATCGCGCGGGGAATCTAAACGCGCGCCTGCGCAGATCACGTATATAACAGAAGTTATTGAAAGAACCTTATACCTTTGGTAAACTAGGGGTTACTCGACCAATAGAGGGCTCTGAGCGCAAAACCTTATCTAATAGAGGGCTCGGAGTGTAAAATTCTAGAACTCTGCATAGAGTATTTTAAATTTATATTACAATTCCTTTAGTTGTTAGTAGTTCTTTT
>JARFOC010107495.1:0-37594 GCA_031763485.1 Osmoderma eremita | reverse complement strand
TTTCGTAAATTTAATTTGAATGCTTTTTCACAATCTACGGCTCTAGTTCTATAAAAATTGCCCTACACTTTTTTTTAGTATTTCCAGAAATTGAATGCCTATTATGTCGCTAATGCTCTGACAATTTCCTGTTTAAAGCATTGTCCACATAGCAATAATTGCGGAGCGTTGACGGTAATGAAGATGCGGCTAACTTCGTATACATTAGAAACTAAATAGATTGTGTTGTCGTTGCGACTGTGCTGTTGTAACACGTAGTAAAATAAAATATACTACATTTAACAAGCCCTTCCAATCATTTTAACGTCCTGAGACATCAGAAGAAAGAATCCGGTATATCAATCGACGCATCTTTGTACACAGATTACAGGGAAATATCTAACCGTTTTCGAGTTATAAGCGTAAAATATTCTAGGGACCGCAACTTTTAAATTTGACCGCGTCACCCTGGTCGGAGCCGGTCAAATTTTTAGGTTCTAAGGTGCAATTCCGATTTTAGACGTCGCAATCCTAGTGTATTATATATCAATCGACGCATATTGGTACACAGATTACAGTAGAATAAAGCGTGTGGGCGTATCTCGTATCAGTTTTCGAGTTATAGGCGAGAAACATTTTCGGGGCTGCGACTTTTGAATTTGACCGCGTCACACCGGTCGGAGCAGGTCAAGTTTCTTGGGTCCCCTAAAATGCAACTGCCATTTTGGACGTCCCAATCTTGGTATATTATGCCGGATGACATATTAAATTCATTATTTATTATTTCATTAAGACATTCATCGAAATCGTACAGTTTTAATAAAGCATTTTAAAGCAACATAACCTAAAATTATTATTTGTCAGTTTGTTGCAAAACACAACCCAAGCAGCAAAATTCAAATTTGTCGCAATTATTTTTAGTAACTTCAACATCAAAGCAGGAAATTACCGACAATTTTGTATTACATCAATGGGTATTTTAATATCTTTAAGTTGAAGTTACTAAAAATAATTGCGGCAAATTTGAATTTTGCTGCTTGGGAAAGCAAACTCAAATTATAAATTCAATCGATGGTACAGTATATCTATAGATGCGGCTTTGAACGTAGATTTTGCCAAAACAAACCATCTCCAGTTATTGCTTATAATAATTCTGGAGGGTTGAGCGAAAAGCTATTCTTCGGGGCAAATTTCTTTATGGTCGAAAGAAATGAAACAATTTTTGGTTTTAAATGCATTTTATTTATTCACATATTTGACTAATGTTTAAATAAACACATCGAAAAATGATTTGATTATAATTTGTGTGTGTCGATCGGTGATAGAATTTTGCAATACACAAGGTAAAAATTACATTTTTTATTTCCAAAAGAATAAACTTAAAAAACAAAGATATTATAACACGTTATAACACTTATATACAGGGCCATATTATAAATGTGAAAATTGAAAAGCGATCAAGCAATTTCCAAGAATATCGTATCCGATAAGCACAATTTCATTTATGTTGCGGACAAATTCTTCAAAATTAGAATTTGTATCGTTGCAAGAAGGCTTTGAGAAAGCTTTAATATCGATGTTTGATTTTTGTAATATCAAATCTTATTGCGGCTAATTTAATATCTTTTTCGTTTAATCTTTATGATTTTTTTTAATGCTAAGATGAATCTTTGGCACAGCCGTTATTTATGCAATTTTTCATAACATACAAATACGTAACATCAGTGGCACATTATTAAACGTATATAGAATAAGTTTCGCTTAAATAAAAATAAATAAATTATTCAAGTAACAAAGCGTTTCGTTTGATGACGTAGAACAAATCTTAAAAAGAGATTGCACCGAAACTTTCCCTTGATAATTCTTATTTTTGTTTTTAAATAAATAGGAATACAATACAAAAAAAGATATTAACAACATTATAACACATATATATAGCCTGAGTATCTAAAATATATAGATTTTGTTTTATATATTACAAGATTAATTAAAAATATGAGAACCTCGTGAGATTTTCAATACAAGATCCCTTTCGGTATCGAAAACTTACGTAGACAATCCCTTAGCCTTTCTTTTAATTCTTGCGTAAGGACCAATATCCGGGTCCATTATGAAATCGTACAAAACAGAACTCCACGAATCGTGCTGTGGTAAGTTATCGTAGAACTCTGGTGCTATTCTTTTAACCTAAACAGCAAAAATGATTAGTTTACGAAGGCTGTTTGGGGTTGTATTACAACCTCGGGTAATCTCGATCCTGGAACGGCTGGAAAATCATGGTGCTCGTTGTGATAACCGACATTGAACGTTATCCAATTGAGCGGACCGTAATAACTGTAAGTTTCGAAACCTTTCTTGAACATATAATGCTCCGAGATGAAATGCCCTGCAACCGGATGCAACCCCATTGCCATAAAAGATCCCACCAGTAAGTAACCTAACATTCGACCGCCTGAAAATAAAAAAAATCATCGTTGCAACCATTTTATAAACGACAAAAATAAAAACTCACCGAAGAAATAGATAACGATAGCATCGAAAATCAATTGTATAATCAGATTGATAAATTCCAACATCGTCGGTGGCTTGGGATAAGTAATCAGGGGTCTGAAGGCGTAGAAAAACGGTTGCAAGATTACCCAGATGAATTTACCGAAGGTGGTGCAGAATAATTTAGCTTCTAAATATGTGGGAATGTCCGTGTCTCGTATCTCATCGCCTTGATACTGCAAATCGAATGATTAAGATCGGTTTGTTCCATCGATCCTTCTTAAGCTTACACGATGGTGTTCCAGATGGTATTTCTTGAAGCTTATCGAAATCGGTATCCCCACTGGTAAGTTTGCGAAGAAACCGAAGATCTTATTGTGCATCGGTCTGCTGTGACCGAAGGCTAAGTTGTGGGAGATTTCGTGTACCGCTACGAATTAAAAAGAAAGTTTGTATGTTTTTTGACCATCCTCATATATACTAGTTCTACAAAGTAAACTTTAATTTTTTTCAATAAAAGCGAAGATATTGCAACCCATAATCAAGTATTTAAAAATTGAAACACGATCGAAAATATAATAGAAAAGCATGTACGTGATATTTGTCATTCAAACCGAGGAGCAAATATTTTCATTTTAAATATTTGTATTGATTACTAAGATATCGCGACAAAAAAACCCGAATCCAGACATCCAGACACTTAAAACCGATATAATCTAGAAATCACGGGATTATTTTATCATTACAACAATCAAAATTGTCACAAGACTTCGAATCGATATGAAAATACAGATGTTACTAAACAATCCTGGAAATTTATCTATTTTATTACCGATTTATCTTATCTGTATCACTCCAAGATTTTTCTGGCCCAAACATCCGTTTCTGATAAAAAATCTATTGTACTAGGAATACGTAACACACTCAGATACGCACAGTTTACGATCGCCTGATAAGCCACTAATACTTTAGTAATAAGCACTAATACGAACCGTATCGGTCTCGAATATTGTCGGTGAATCATTTTCCTAAAAGCTAGGACGGAATTAAAATGAAATGGTACTTACCTAGCATTAACGAGTGATTAATTACTCCGCCGAAACAATAGGCCACCAGCAATATAATAGGCCAGGATTTATCCCTTAATACGAATAACATTATGATTTGCGTCAATACCATAGCCGTTACGACCCATTTGAAATTGGGATCATATCCGAATAGCTTCTTAATCTGCGGGTATTTCTCTGAAAGTGGACACCAGGTGAAAAAATAGTTAAAAGTCGATTCTCAATACATTTACGTGACAAGTACAAATATTTGTTTAGTATTTATAATAGGTAAGGTGAGCACTGATAAGCAATAAATGGTTAGGTGTTGCTACATACATTTAAATGTTATCCCAAGATACACAAATACTATTTATTTTTCCGTTTAGAGGTAATAATTTATAGATAAAATAAAAATGGTTATTATGAAATTTTAGGTGTGTCTCGAGGTGCTCACCTAAAATTACTTTTCGACGACTTGCGTGTGGTTCCTCCGTATAAACCCATTCGAAGTCGGTTCTCGTAACTCTCTGCCCCATTTCTATTCTGATTGCCTAAGGTATCGTAAAATCGTATTACAAAACTAACACTACACCTCTGCTATCACAACATATATATTAGATTTGTTTATGCTTGTGATTATCTATGCTTGTGGTCGACAGAAATGACAAAAACTATGAATTTTGCCAAAATTATGGCATGTGTGTCACGAGCTTATAAAAGAAATTACCTAACTGGCGTTGAATACTTGATAGCACTTTAGATTAATCCCTTCATAAAAAAAAATTAAGACGAATTAAAGTAAACGAACACTCATATTGCATCCAATTGGTTTCTTATTAGTGTATATTTAGCACAGTAACACGACAAACACACACATTAAAGTCCAAAATCGTCGGCAAATTGACTTTGAATTTGCGCCTTGAATACAGAGCATCTCTGTCAAGATCTGTATAGAAACTGACCACAACGTATAGCACGCATCTGGTGGCAATTTACGAAATTACAACCGGGATCTGGCGGCAACAATACGTATTACCGGCTAAACTTCTATATTGAAATGCAAACTGTATGTTAAACTAATTTGTTAATTGGTATTAGATTTAGTTTAAATACATATTTAGTATATTCTATACCACAAGAAAGATAATCCATGTATAATTTTTAAATTTTAATTATATTAAACCATCATCATCTAGCGGATAATTTCCCAATTAAGAATAACACAAACAATTCAGCCTTTCTGCACGAGATGGCGCTGAATTTACCGATTCTAAAACAATTTAAACCGGCGCTAACCTCCAGGATCCGTCAAAAATAGTTGTCAAATGCCGACAAAATGCACGAAAATTATCGGAATCCCAAACGAATCTAATCGGCCGGAGGTCCGTACGGATACCGCTGATACGACCGAAAACGTAACTGGAGAGGGACTCGCCGAAATGAAGACGAAATCGACGATGAATAGTCACGGCAAGAAGGAGGTACGTACGCAATATAATATTCAGTGATTCGCACCAGCTGTGTGTCGGTATTCGCGAATTAAATCTGCTGCCTGTTTATCTTTTGATAAGAGTGCAATTTGAGCGAAGAACTTATGTAACGTGTAATACCTTGCTAAAATTGCTGTGTGTACATATGTACGTGAAAAGTACTATATAGTTGCGAAGGAATTTTTGTGTCTGATTCTGGAATACCGGCGAATTCGTTTAATAGCTGTCGTGGGGCAAATTGCCGGGAATTTTATCAACAAATTGCGTGTGTAATTGAAGTAGTTAAGCAATAGTTTAGTTTGTTCGGACTCATTAATTTATTTTATGCATTTATTGCTGTATGATTTTATTTTAATATCAAATTGACTTTAATGTCAACGATAAAACAGGTAAAAAAAATAATTTTTAGATTAATTTAAAAAGCGTTTAATAAACGTTACCACATGTTTGTTAGGTATTAAATTTAAGTGCCTCTAGTTGATTACGTGCAGCTGACGTGATTTTGTAATTAGGTATTATCAAGATAACAAAATACATGTTAATGAAGCGTAATTTTAAAGTAAAACCAGGATTTTCGTAATATAGTGTTACGCAATGAAAACCTTTCTTTTTTTCGTATTCCGCGTTATTTAACCTTTTGGTTTAATTTTCTACACTTGGTAACTGAATGAATTATACTTATATATGCAGTAATTGGAGCAGGAAGAGTTTAAAAAATGTTTCCTTCCTCTTTTCATTATTGTATGTTAAAAGATTGAGTGTTCACCTTAAATTCAAAGCAATCTGAATAATTTAAATTCAGGAGATTCCAGGGTATCCAACAAACATTAAATTTAAATTAAAATGCCTAGTATCTGCTTCTCATTTTAAATTGTATTCAAACTTGTTTTAAATTTACATGAACTTATTCAGTTACTACACTTTTTTGAATTGTTTCTTTTAGTAAAAAAAATACTATTTAATTTAACCGCTAATTTAACTGACTAAAATCCACCAATAGCAACAGGATTAGTAATTCCACTTTTCATTGTGTTTTTTTCTAAGATTTGACTCATTCCGTATATAATCCTTAATTTTATCGCTAAATGCGTAATATAGTTTCAGACTTTAATAATGCGTTTACCAAATATATTTGTGATAAGACGATATTTAGTGTACTCCTTCTATTTAATGGTAATTATACATCAGACTAATTTAAACTAATTTATAATTACTTTCTGATTAGATATTAATTAGAAGACTATTGACTAATTTTATATCTAATTTCAGAACAAGAAATCCCATATGATTCCTATATTAACATTGGGCATAATAACTTCGTTAAGTCTGGCATTATGGACGATATCCATGCTCGATTCAGAAGATAGGGTCACTGTATACCGGGGGCTACTACTGTCATTGTACGGAGGTGTATTTTTCATTTGCCTCTACAGTTTGATCAATCACATCATCCAGCGAACGAACTACGGGCAAAAATTAGTCAAGAAATACAAATTGGTAACGTCCGACGTCCTCGACACAAGCAACAAGTATTCGAATTCATACCTCCGTTTATTAACGTGTTATTCATTTTTATCCCTTTTAGAATCGTATCTGCCGTACAAGCACTTCTCTCGTGCTTGAGCGGACTCGTGATAATATGTTATTCGTGCCCGAGGAATCTTTTGAAGACCTCCCACTATATATCGGAAGCCTACGCTTGGTTCGGAGCGTCATACTTCATGTACGACATTTGGAGCATGTATCAGGTCTACTATCACGCCAACCAAGCGACGAATCTCACGTCGTTGCAACAGAACGGCGATACGAAGAAGAAGAGACAGGAATCGGGAAAGTTTTGGTATTACGTGAGGAATAACCCGGTCATCGTCGCTCATCATCTCTTCATAGGATTGTTTGGATTTTCCGTAATAGTGGTTCGTCTTAAATAAAGTGCGATATATCGTCGTTTTGAGTAAATACGTTTTCTTTCTAGTATCTGAGGGGCGGTTTGGGTGATTGCGTTTTCGGTTACGTCTATTTAATGGAAGCCAGCACTCCGTTTGTTTCGCTCAGAGGGATTTTGGCCCGGATGAATTTGAAAACTTCGCGCTTATATATGGTTAACGGGTTATTAATGCTGGTAGTGTTCTTTCTGTGCAGGATAGCGATGTTTCCGTATGTTATGTATTTGTACGCCAAAGCCGCAAGTCTGGATTATATGTCGGTAAGTGGAATTTAACTTATTTATTTATTTTTATAGTGCAAAAAGTGCTATTTACAAACGATAGGTTGCGGGATATCGTAAAAAGTGAGATTCTTAGTTTTATTTTAAACAATCGACGCAATTACAACATTTAGAAACAACGAAACTCCATTTCAGGACCACTTAGCGTATTGTAAAATGTAACGATGCTAAGAAATCCTTTTAAATACCTATCAAAACTCGTATTTCCAGGCGATTATGTCTTTGCCGAGGGGATGCAAGGCCACAATGTCGATACTCGTCCTACCGCAATTGTACTGGTTTTATCTGATGATGCGTGGCGCCACGAAGATATTAAAATTTAGCATCGTCAACTCCGCCGCGAGCAATCGTAAGAAAAAGAACATCGTCAATCACATAACGTCGTAGTTCGAAGGGTTTGCGAGGGGTCGGTTTTAGTTTTGTTTTATTCGCCGAGTCAACTTTTTTATGTTAGGAAACCAATTTTTCTGTCGATACAGATCGATGCGAGGCGGAAGCCCCTCCGTGCGAGGGTAAAATTTCTGACTAGGGTAGCTATTTGTATTATAAAAGAAATTAATGATATAAAAAAGATGTCTACATATTTTTATGTATCTGTGTATCGGGTGATAATTGAAGAAATTTATTGTGTGTTGCACATGATATAAAAAAATTGTGAATTAAACGAAAGGAAACGGATTGACACGACAAAACTCACAACGGAGACATTGTACGTAACGAAATAAGGAAGCGCTAGTTGTATTTATTAATTTATTATCACTATAATTATTGTCGATTAATTTTTATCATCTTTTTTCAATCGGATGAATGTCGAATTCTTTTTTTTTGCATTTATTTACAATGTATTTCGTCCTTTGTACCTTTATAATTTATTTCTGGCAATATTCTCAAAGTACAGGCTGTCACATTTTACATTACATTAATTTACTGCGTACAGCCCTATATATATTATGCAAAATTGTTTTTACAACTTTAGAAGGCCTGTTTTGGTAACTATGGTAACTACGTCTGTGCAGATAAATTTTTTTGTTTTTATAATATATATAAATTTTTCCAGATCTAAATAGTGACCATCCTGTATATATAAAAGCGACATTTATTTACACCAACTAACTTTTTTTAGGACGTTTATAATAATAATAATACTAATAAAAACACGTATCCCCCTGTATGCTGTGATATAGTATCGTAACTAATTGATTAACAAAGGTAAAAATTAGCGCATTCGAAAATGTTAATATTAAATTAAAAGCATTTTTTTATATATAATCCTAATATCGTGTAATAAATCTTAATAATTTATTTTTTATTTATAATATTTTTAATAGTAAATATTTCACCCCCATTGTTATTTTGTACTTAAACAGAATTTTGAAATTCCCGCTCGATCATTAACGAATCCCATTGGTTTAACTTCAGCACCAATAAAAAAATTTCAGCGCGTAATTTGAAAGATGAAATATTCACAAAGCCTATACAAGTAGTTTTTTTTAATTTAGCTAGTCAATTTTATTAATGAATTGGATTTAAAAGGAGAATTTATTTTGTAATCTTCATTACGGCGGTGAATAATAAATTCATTTATAATAATTTTGTTATACGTAGTACAAAATATGTAATTATAATTTTGTTTTCGTTCAGGGATTATTGAGATCGATTCTTCTCGACATGTAAATGTGCATGGTACGGTTGTATTTTCTCCTTTACTCAAGGAATGAATTGTAATATTTATACGATGTAGATTTATTAATATCATTATCGATGATCTAAGTGTCTACCGTAACATGGATATACCTCTGATGTACTGTAAAATAAAATTGTAAATTAATTGTGTATCATACAAAAGAAAAAGATAAAAAAGAGATTTACAAAATATTTTGCGCTCCGCATTGTTTTATTTATATATTCACTCCAAGTTTTATTAAGGTGAATATGCATAAATTATCATAATTACTAACTTTTGTAGAAAACACGCCGAAATCATTTCTATAATGTACCACAGCGGTTTATTTCGATGTAAGGGCTTTTTTTCAATTCATACTCCTCAATATCAACTTAAAATAATATTTATTAAAAAAAATGCATATATCCGGCAAACTAAACGCTCACGGCCAAAAGAATCCGTGAGCAACAGTTCGATATAATGCGTAATAAAAGAGTTGTAAGACTTCAAAGATCATCAATTATAAAAGCGCTAAAATCAGTTGAACGCATGCCTAAAATAACTATCCGCTACAACTTTTTTATTTTTACAGATAGGAAAGAAGTGCTCAGGTAATTTTCTATTCATATATGTCCGTAGATTATGATGCAATGTTCGAATTAAAATTTTAAAGTGATTTTGGCGCGCAAAATAGATTTTTCGCTCTATTTCCGGTATAACAGGAAGTTAACAAAATTTAATACACCCGAAACAATCCAGCCATAAAAATAGAAAAAGAATCTACTAGCACTTATCCGATATAACGCAGAATAAGAAAGTTATAGCGCTTTAAAATTTCGGAATTAAAAGCGCTAAAATCAGATGAACGCATGTCTAATAACAATATTCGCTGTAACTTTTTTATTTTTACAGATAGGGAAGAAGTGCTTAGGTAATTTTCTCTTCATATAAGATCGTAGGTTATGATGGAATGTTCGAATTAAAATTTTAAAATGATTTTGGCGCGCAAAATAGATTTTTCCCTCTATTTCCGGTATAACAGGAAGTTAACAAAATTTGATATACCCTAAACAATCCAGTCATAAAAATAGAAAAAGAGTCTACTAGCACTTATCCCATATAACGCAGAATAAGAAAGTTATAGCTCTTTAAAATTTCGGAAGTAAAGCGCTAAAATCAGATGAACGCATCTCTAATAATATCCGCTATAACTTTTTTCATTTTTACAGATAGGAAAGAAGTGCTTAGGTAATTTTCTCTTCATATAAGATCGTAGGTTATGATGGAATGTTCGAATTAAAATTTTAAAATGATTTTGGTGCGCAAAATAGATTTTTCCCTCTATTTCCGCTATAACAGGAAGTTAACAAAATTTTATATACGCCTAACAATCCATTCCTAAAAATATAAAAAAAATCTCTTCTAGCACTTATCCGATATTACGCAGAATAAGAAAGTTATAGCGCTTTAAAATTTCGGAATTAAAAGCGCTAAAATCAGATGAACGCATGTCTAATAACAATATCCGCTATAACTTTTTTATTTTACCAGATAGGAAAGAAGTGCTTAGGTAATTTTCTCTTCATATTAGTCGGTAGATTATGATGGATTGTTCAAATTAAAATTTTAAAACGATTCTGGCGCGCAAAATAGATTTTTCGCCTTATTTCCGGTATAACAGGAAGTTAACGAAATTTAATATACCCAAAACAATCCAGCCAGAAAATAGAAAAAGAATCTACTAGCACTTATCCGATATTACGCACAATAAGGAAGTTATAGCGCTTTAAAATTTCGGAATTAAAAGCGCTAAAATCAGATGAACGCATGTCTAATAATAATATCCGCTATAACTTTTTTATTTTTACAGATAGGAAAGAAGTGCTTAGGTAATTTTCTCTTGATATTAGTCCGTAGATTATGATGGATTGTTCAAATTAAAATTTTAAGACGATTCTGACGCGCAAAATGGATTTTTCCCTCTATTTCCGTTATAACAGGAAGTTAACAAAATTTAATATACCCAAAACAATCCAGTCATAAAAATAGAAAAAGAATCTACTAGCACTTTTCCGATATAACCCAAAATAATAAAATAGCGCTTTGAAGATTATAAATTAAAACCGCTAAAATCAGTTGAACGCGTACCTAAAAACAATATTTTCTAACAATCCTCTATTAGTTAAAAAAAAAAAGAAAAATATATCCGACCGTGACAGGATTCGAACCTGCAATCTTCGGATCCGAAGTCCGACGCCTTATCCATTAGGCCACACGGTCTACACATTTTAACCCCTACCATCTTTATCCCCTCTACTTCTAATTTTTGCCCTTCAAGAAGAGAGTACACGTAACATAATTAATGTAATTATCATTTTTTTCCAATTATAGCGGTTATTAATAGCGTTAAATACCAATGAACGCATTATTATAACCTCCTTGCCTGGCCAATTTGCACTCGCCTAGTGCAATTTAGTTTTTCAAGAGTGGCAATATGTCACTACTTATTTTTGACATAATTATAATTTTGAATTGTATATTTGTTTGAGTGAGTTTCGGTTTTTCAAATTGCGAACCAAATTTACACCATTCGATGTTCCCGCAAATGACGGGATGTTTTACGCCTTTTCCCGGTTGGATTGGAAGCAACACCCATGGAATATGTTTCTTGTAATCAATTCCCAAATGAAATATCAATTTAGGTGCGGTGAGAAGTTATCATTTTTAACAAGCGATGTAAAGAAAGCCGGTAAAATGCAGAAAATCCTTATTCCCTTTCGCATACTGATATTTCAACAGGTACATATTTAATATTTTCTATTTAAACTTCACCTTTTGCTTTACTCTCTGATTTCCGTAGGTTTTTAATTTGGATTTGCTAAATATCACACGGATATCTGTACTCGAAGATTCACACCACGAGTTGACATCTAAAACGCAAGGAGTAGATACACCCTCGGACCAAACGTTGCAAACCTTGAAGGAAA
Organism: Osmoderma eremita; assembly: GCA_031763485.1. NCBI lineage: Eukaryota > Metazoa > Arthropoda > Insecta > Coleoptera > Scarabaeidae > Osmoderma > Osmoderma eremita. The sequence goes on along the minus strand of JARFOC010107495.1, from coordinate 25,709 downwards.
CGCTTTCACAGCTAAGGTAATGTAAAATTTGATTAATTTTTTAAGCGGTGACAAGCATTACAAAGTTTTGGATTATTTTTTAATTAGAAACTTTTCTGTTGTTGCTAGATATAAATATATAAAGCACAATGCGGTCGTTACAGGATTTACTTCGTATCTGAATATTTACAGGAATATCTCAGAACTTTTGATGCGTCTTCCAACTTGTCGCAAACATACCGCAATTGAACATAAATTCTAACGTTATCAAACGTAGTTGTAGATGCTTAGATTTTTTATTCGAAACAAAAGAAATTATCTTTCAACTATCTTTGATCGGTTTACCATCTCTGGGTTTACTTAACCTCAAAAATATTTTGTAATACCGCCTACCAATAATGAACAATAAAAAAAAGATTTTTTTTATCTGCTATTTTGCAAAAGAGATATGAGATTCTTGTATGTACAGGTTTTATGATTTTCACTTTTGATGTGTCTGTTTGCTTACACACGTTGCACAGATATTGTATATAGTGCTCCTTCTCCACCGCTAAATGTTTTAATTTGTTGTAATTTGATTATTTGTTACGGTTGATGTCATTGGGTGTTATATGAATTTTGATGACTACTGTATATCAAAGGTTATGTGTTTCATTTCAAAAATTATCTCTTATAAACGGCCCCTAGCGGCGTCTTTTCAACATAGGTTTGACACGTGCAAAGCTTAAGAACTTCAAATAACCCAACATAATTGAACCACGGAAACTGCCCCGAACCTACGTAGGCCACAAACAAAATCCGTTTTTACCCCTTCAAAACGCATCGTTTTCCCCATTAAATATTTAGGCAATCCGTAGTAAACTACGCACGCAATGTACAGAGCGAAATGGGGGTTGATGAATCATAATTCGGGAAACATAGGGGGCATTTTTATTTCCCCGTAGATAACACGGGACCGGTGTTTTCCGGCGTTTGAATTATTTATGAGCATCCTCGATAAGTAATTACAATGTTTATTTATTAATTGGCCCCGTGAGAGTCGGACTGGTGGTATCTACGTGGAACGTGACGTTAGACACAGAAGCAAATAGAATAGACGTCGCTTTAGACACAACTGTTTGTTAACCTCAAAAACGCGTTTGCAAAGATGGCAATTTTTAAAATTGTTAGCTTTTGAGTGTAAACTTAAGACGATCTAAGTATGGAAAACGTTTTTCAATACAAAATTAACAGGGTGAGTCATAAAATTTAATTAATGTGATATCGGACAAAGAAATTCCTATCAACAGTTTCTGTGCTAAAAAAAGGATAATCAAAATGCAAACGGAAACATTTTCGTTTTAGATTAATTTGATGATTAAGATTTTTGATAATTATATTGTTAATTGCATTTATTAGGTTAATTAAGTGAAACCATATTAAATTTCAAGGGAAAGTTCTTGTTTACATTTGCATTATCGTTATTAGATTTAAGTGTTAATTACTTCCGTTTGCTAACTTATAATCCTGTTCTAATCTAAGTATTACGTCCTAAACGATTTATTTATAATAATTCCTTATTTAATGTAGTGACTTTATCGTTCGATCAATGGAAACTATAAATTAGATTAAAATTTGTTAATTTCGTTAGACTCTTATTTAATCCTTGGTCATTTTTATATTTAAAAAAATAAGTTTATAAATGTAAATTTCAATGATTTCTGTCATTGTGTCACGTGTTAAGAACAACATTGACAAAATCCTTTCAAAAGTTAGGTATTTTTCACTTATAGCACTTGTAAAAATAAACAAAACATATCAGTTTTGGATGCTCTTAGGCAAAAATAACGTTTTAAGTTGTACTTATCTTCGTTTTCCGATGCCTTAAAATGAAGTTTATTTACCGGCTTTCGTCCGAATGATTTGGCGGGTTACGATCGGTAGCATCCGGTCAAAATTTTCGGAGTCTCCGCTAAGATTAGTGTCGATATTTGATGATTAATTTTGCATGTTTTTGATGGTTATAGGAGTGTAATGTAAAAAATTGGCGCCTAGTGTTTTTCTATTAAAGTTTTGATCAAAATAAAAACGGTTATAAACGAAATTTGTATTGATGATAAAATTTAGGGGAAAATATCGATCGCTGCCATCTATCCGCGTCCGGGTGAAACACGCGACAGTCCCCATTTTCCGGGTTTATCGTCCGATTCGTCGCCTAGTTGTCTGCCCACCTCTTTCATCTTTAGCCCGCGAAAAGCCGATCCCTTCTCTCCGGTTGGAAGAATCGATGCCCCCACGACCGTCAGTTTGGGTGCCCCGCAGGAATTATCCCGAGTTTCCGCCACTGGGTCAAACTGCGGACTTTGTTACGAGTGCGAGGGTCCGTTGTGCGTTGTGTAGCCGGTTCGTAAAATAGGGGATTGCAAGATGGCCGTCCACTGAGAGTCCGTGGATAATTCCGGTGTCCTCCGGAAAGATTGCGCTTTGAAAATCGCGGAAATGTGATTGTAACGGTTTTTCGGAAGGAATTTTTGTTAGCTCGTTGATTTTGTGGCGTTAGTGACCTGTGGGGCATCGATTTTTGAGGTTCGTGATGTGGGGTGCTTTTTAGCGATTGTTAGACGAAAGCGAAGTTAATAAGAAAAATGCTGTTATTAAAATACGGGTTGTAATAGTGACTTATAACTGGAGTTGTTGGAGTGTTATAATTTTTTATGGGTAAAAAGGATAGTCGTGAATTTATTAACCGCGATGGTATGTTAAAATAATTAGATATAGAAAAGTAATTTATTACAAAAAGATTATACGATCTTGTCACTAGAAGAAAATTAATTTCTTAGAGGTTGGTAATGTAATGATACCTAAAAGGTATTTGAAATAAAAATCGTTTCAAATAATCCTGAATTTAGATAAATTAGAAAGGATGAAAGCCAATTAAAACGATTTATTTTCTAAAGGACATAAGAAATGACATTTTCAAATTTTTTATTTTTAAATGTTTCAATTGTGCTATTTTATCGACAATTAAAAAAAAATGATTTTATGCATAAGAACTATTAATAATGTTTGTTTTTTTTAATGAAATTTAGACCATTTAACTAAATAAATCCTTTAATTTACTATACAGGCTGAGCCAGATATAAGTGCTGAAAAATTGCCAGGTAATCCCCAAGCTTATACAAAGCGTGGAAAATTCCCCAAAAAAATTGTTTCATTAGAAAAAAAAAAAAAACGAAAATTTTCACAACCTCCTTAGTCCGGCCTCATAGTAGGGGATGTTTATAGAAATGAATACATTCCATTTTACTAGTTTTAGATATGCAGATTATATTTATTTTCAGAATCGCAGTATAATAATATAAACATAGAAAAATAAAATAATTTTAAATTTAAAAATAAATCTTACTGAAAGAAAGTGTGACTTTGAAAATGCCCCGGTTTTCCACTCGAATAACCAAATCTACGATTCAAACCAAACGTCGGATTTGAAACGGACGAAACAAATAGACATTTGTCGGTGAAGATAAATCAAAATGTGCGAGAAAAAACAGTCGAACTTTTTCGTCCAATTACGAGCGATGCTAGTCAGGAATTTGCTGCTGAAGAAACGGGAGAAACGAAAAACCACCGCTGTAAGTAGAGATATTAAAAAGAATTCGAGAAATTGCTTTGTTTCGATATGAAATATCGGCATTATCTTAATTTAGTCTTAATACTTTTATATAATGTGTAAAAATGTCTCCGTTTTATCTTGTAGGAAGTATTGCTGCCCCTATATTCCCTCGGTATTTTAATAATCGTCAAAGTTATCATACCCAACCCGAATTTTCCGGTAATGTCCACTCCGAGAGGAGAAGCGAAGTTGTTCGAGCATTTTCAACATTTGAAGAACCATACTGTAGCAGTTGTACCGAACACCACCGATGTACAAGTAAGAATTATTTATTTATTTATTTTTAATATCGCGTCTTGAACACTCTCTATTTTAAATATGCTTATTTGAACTTCTAAAAGTTAGTTATTTTCGTTTTGGCATGTCTTAAAATGAAGATTAACATCATTGTATTTTACCGCCTTTTGTTCGAACATTTTGGCGGGCTGTACCCGGTCGAGTTCGGTGAAAATTAATCGCGTCCCCGCTTAGATGCTGGGTGTACGTTTAATATACTTTAATGTAGATTTTCTGTTTTAACTACGTCTATTTGAACCCTAAAAACCCTAAAAAATAGTTATTTTCGTCTTGTGATATTTTAAAATAAAGATTAACATCATTGCATTTTACCGCCTTTTGTTCGAATATTTTGGCGGGCTGTACCCAGGCAAGTTCGGTCAACAATAGTCGCCTCCCCGCTACGTTATGGGTGTTGGTATAATACACTTCAATGTAGATTTTTTGTTTTAACTACGTCTATTTGAACTCGGTACGTATTCAAAATTAGTTATTTTCGTTTTGCGAGATTTTAAAATGAAAATTAACGTCATTGTATTTTACCGCCTTTTGTTCGAATATTTTGGCGGGCTGTACCCGGTCGAGTTCGGTCAGTGTTAGTTGCGTCCCCTCTTAGATTCGGGATGTACGTTTAATATTGTTTAATGTAGATTTTTTGTTTTAACTACGTCTATTTGAACCCTGTACGTATTCAGAAATAGTTATTTTCGTTTTGTGATATTTTAAAATAAAGATTAACATCATTGCATTTTACCGCCTCTTGTTCGAATATTTTGGCGGGCTGTACCCACTCAAGTACGGTCAACAATAGTCGCCTCCCCGCTACGTTATGGGTGTAGGTGTAATACACTTCAATATAGATTTTTTGTTTTAACTATGTCTATTTGAACTCGGTACGTATTCAAAATTAGTTAGTTTCGTTTTGCGATATTTTAAAATGAAAATTAACGTCATTGTATTTTACCGCCTTTTGTTCGAATATTTTGACGGACTGTACCCGGTCGAGTTCGGTCAATGTTAGTCGCGTCCCCTCTTAGATTCGGGATGTACGTTTAATATTGTTTAATGTAGATTTTCTGTTTTAACTACGTCTATTTTAACATGATAACTATTCGGTCAAAATCTTTCGGCTCCGAGGTTAGGTGTACATAAATTAAACATATTTTTTATGGCTAATGGAATTCTATGTTGGTTAATTGAATAATTACAACTTTGGTAATGGACGATTTTGAGTTATTGTGTATGTTGAACGTTCTTTTTTTAATTTAGGAATTTTTGAAATCGGCTAATATCCTATGGCAAACGATGCATCTCGAACCAGGTTTACATCCAATCGACTGGCTCATCTTTTCGACCAAGGAGGAATTATTAACGGCTTATTGGCTTCAGTCCTCCGATATACCAATTGCTGTAATTTTTGAGGAGCCCGGACCCATACAAGGGCCCCTACGGTAATATGGTTTACCAAATCATCTCAAAAATTACAATTATTTCTCATGTGTAGGTATGAAATTCGTACGAATCCATCGTTTTTTGAAACACCATCTACGGAGTACTTATACAGTTCACTGGCCACGTGTCGACAGTCGTCGAGCCACTGGTCCGGAGTCTTTCCGATAGAAACGGGTGATAGTTGTCCGGTGAATCAATATTATTATTCTGGATTCGTTGCTTTACAAGCTTTGTTGGATTATACTAAAATCAGAGTGAGTATACTTGGTGAAATGTTTTCGGAAAACATTAAAAAATAATCTTTTTAGTTGGATACAGGTCGGAAGGATATACACGTACCCCATATTCTCTTGGAAATGTTTCCGAAGGAAGCCTACACGGGTGTTTGGATGGTCGTCTTTCGATTAGTGATTCCCCTATTCATGGTGATGGCCCTGTCGCAATTTATAGCGTATTTACTGATTTTGATCGTCGGGGAAAAAGAAAATAAGATCAAAGAGGGAATGAAAATTATGGGTTTGAGAGATTCTGTTTTTTGGTACGTTAAAAAAAACAAAATTTATACGAAATCACTTATTTTCGTGCTTTTAGGTTATCTTGGTTTGTAATTTACGGAGTATTCGTCCTGTTCCTGTCTGTGATATGTTGCGTACTGCTATTCACTTTGAGGGTATTCACGAACACCAATTTCCTGTTGATTTTCCTCCTCGTACTGTTGTATTCTTTCTCGGTGATCATGTTCGGGTTTATGATTACACCGTTCTTCGATAAATCTAGGGTAAATATATTTATTTATAGTTTTTGATCGGAAACAAGAAATATTTACTCTGATTTATTTTAGACGGCTGGGATTCTGGGTAATTTTGCTGTGAATATTATGAGTTTATTGTATTTCACGCAAGTCTTCGTCGATCATTCGAATCCAACCGCTTTCTGGATCGCTTCGTTGATTAGCTCGACCGGTTTCGCATTAGCTATGGATAAGGTAAGAGACAGAGGAATTTTGGGGTAACGAGATATAAAATTCCTAACATTGCTTAACTTGTGTAACCGACCCGCACACAATTTTTAATTTAAAAAGCTAATCGGTGTTTGTCATTTGCTTTAATTCTGTTAACGGCAAGGCTTTGGTGATGGATTTGTCGGGGCAAGGAGTCACTTTGGATAATCTGTGGTCCGGTCCTGATATGCCTTTTGGTGGTAGCTTAATTATGATGGCTCTCGACATAATCTTGTATGGTTTTCTAGCTTACTATTTAGACAGCGTCATACCCAGTAGGTATTTCATAGCACGAAAGGAATTGTGGAACCATAACGGTTTAATTTTTCCCGTAACAGGTGAACATGGTACGAAAAGATCACCGTTCTTTTGCTTCAAACCCTCATTTTGGCGTCCGAAGAAACATTCACACGGAGTAAGTTTTCTTTCCGATCACACTTCATTCTCAGATTACTAAATTGAATTTTACAAAATAGATTCCATTGTTGAACGGGGGATCTTCGAACATATTAAACAACGACGAAGAGAATAATGTCGATGTGGAACAGGTTCCGAGGGAAATGAAGGGGAAGGAAGCCATACGAATAGTTGATTTGTTTAAATCGTTTCATGTAAGTCGATATTTGGGGTCATCGATAAGAGAAAACTTATGTTTTCGCAATGTTAATAGCACTGCCGTCAACCTGAAATCAAAGCTATCAATGGAATAAACCTAACGATATACGAAGGACAAATTACTGCGATACTAGGCCATAACGGTGCTGGAAAAACTACATTATTCAATATTTTGACCGGGTTAACATCACCCAGTTCCGGTACAGCTTACGTCTTCGGTTATGACATTAGGGATCCCAACGATATGGATCAAATAAGACGGATGACCGGTGTTTGCCCCCAGCATGATATCTTATTCGACAATTTAACACCGAGGGAGCACTTGGAGTTCTTCGCAGCTGTTAAAGTAACTGTTTCAATCTTTAGTAACTTAAAATCCAACTCCATGGAACTTTTTTTTAGGGTATACCGGCATCGATGAGGGAATTCGAAGTCAATAAAATTTTAAAGGATATTGATCTGTCCGACAAGGCAAATTCTTATGCGAAACACCTCAGCGGAGGGCAGAAAAGGAAGTTATCCGTTGGCATAGCAGTGATCGGAGATCCGAAAGCAAGTAGGAACCGATAGAAATGCATCGTAATCACTAGTTTTCCTCCAGATAATCATATTGGACGAGCCGACAGCTGGTGTCGACCCATACTCTCGCAGACACATGTGGTCCGTGCTCCAAAATCGAAGGCACGGTAAGGTTATTTTGCTAACGACACATTTTATGGATGAAGCGGATATTTTGGCTGATCGCAAGGCGGTTGTGTCACGTGGAAGGCTCAGGTGTTGCGGCAGTTCACTTTTCCTAAAGAATAAGTTTGGGATTGGATATCATTTGACCCTAGTTTTGGATGGAACTTCTCGGGAACATGCAATTTCTCGATTGGTGATATCACATGTCCCCAAAGCGGAGAAAGCTCGCAGGCACGGCAGGGAATTGAGTTTCATCTTGCCGCACAATGCTGTAGATAATTTTGCTTCGTTATTTTCTGCGATCGAAATAGAAATCAATAATCGCAGCAGTAAATTAGGTATTTTAATAATTTGCAATAAATTATATAGTTTTTAAAATGATTATTTCGTAGGTATTTCAAGTTACGGAGTGTCTATGACTACGTTAGAAGAAGTATTCCTCCACTTGGAACGAGACGATGAAACCGATTGCACCATGGATAACTTATCGAAGAAAATGGTCCGGAACAGAGCTTTAAGTCGCAGTTTAAGTCTCCAAAGTAAAAGTACGAGCTATCATTCGCTACAGAACGAAGGGAATATCAATTGCACAGAAAAAGACGGTAAATTTTTTACTTTTCGTATATAAAACCAATCTTTTTTAAGCAGCGACTTAATTCCTTTTTATTTTTTTTAGCTGCTGGTGATATTCAAATACAAACCGGAGGATTAGAAATCATCAGCGAAACCAAATCGCCTATAACCGGCTTGGGTTTCGAGAAAATCGACACGAACCCGAACTATTTTCAAACACTAACCGCTTTGTTGGGTCTACGCACCCTCAGATTGGTTCGGGATCTGCAAAAATTATATTTTATGATCTTGCTACCGTTGGCCTTTGCCACGGGGAGTCTATACTTGAATAGAATCCAAAACATCGAACCGAAAATCAAGTCGTTGGTCCTAAACGGTAGCACGTATGGAAATTGGGACAGTTTCGCTATACACAATGCTTCCGGGGAGAACATCGATCCGTTCTTGTACCAATTGGGGGAATTGGACGTCGATTACATCACTATGTACAACGGAAACTTCTCCCTGCTCCTCGATATCTCACCGAACATGGCCGCTTTGAATATCAACGTATTCGAGGACCCCGAATATAATTTCACAGTAATCTATAACGACACGGCTCAGCATAGTTTGCCTATTTTGATAAATCTGATCAGCAACGCTCTGTATCGGTAAGTTTTTTTTTGATTTCCCGAACACTTTGGATGTGTCGAAATCATTTTTGACAGGTTGGTGAGTGCCGATCAGGTCGAAAAGGATATTTGGGAGCCGATCGTTGTGAGGGCACAGCCGTTTCAGCAGACCTCGCAACCGGAAGGGTTTAATATTGGGATCTTTTGCACAGCTATGTTCATGGGGATGATTTTTGTGTTGGTTCCGGTGAGCTTGGCTGTGGATATGGTGTACGACAGAGAGGTGAGTGAGTTGAAACTGTTTTAAAGGAATTTGTATCGATAAATGGAAGTTTCTTACATTATATCTTCTAATACTTCGGTCGTATTAGGTATATTTGCTTTTTAACACTTATTTTTCGAGTTAATCGGTGCAATAATACTTATTTTGATTTGAATTTGTTGCAGATAAAAGCGAAGAATCAACTCCGTGTCAACGGGCTGTCTTTCTCGATGTACTTCGTCACTTATTTCATAGTCTTAGGAGTTTTGATGATCCTAATATCTTTAGCCTTGTTACTAATCATACTTTTGTTTAATATCCCCTCCTTGCGCGATTGGCCCGCCCTCTTGACGATGGGGGTGCTTATTATGTTGTATTGCCCTTCCTCGATCCTATTCAGTACCTGTCTAAGTTATATCTTCGACAAGATGGACTCGGCCCAATCGATCTTACCTAATATCGCGACATTCTTCGGTTGTATACCGTTTGTCGTGGTGGTAGTCTTGGATATGTTCCGGATAGGTGAGTTTTACCTCGGGAAACCATAATTTTATTACGCTTCGTTTGAATTCTAGGTGGGAAAGCCGCTTTCATATTGCACGTTCTGTTCTCCATCTCGAATACGATGTACATACCGTATGCCATAATCTATTATGTTCAACGTGTCTACCTTATGTGCAAGGTTAACAGTGCTTGTACCACTCTAACGTTAGCCGATTATGTAAACGAAGAAACTGTAGTTATGCTTGTCGGCATACTGTTGCACATTCCAGTATTTTTCTTCGTTCTGATGGTTTTCGATATCAAAAAGAGCGGTGGAAGAACGAAAGATGTTTTCGGAACATTTTTTGTAAGTATCGAGATCTTTCTTAACCGTTATAGCTACATTTCTCCTATGTGTAACGTTAGAAAGTAAATTGTCGATGAAATTCGAATGACATATTTAATATTTCCAGGGCAAAAATAAGGAGATATCAGTCGACACAACCGAAACCAACGACACAGCTGAAAATGAGGATGCCGATGTCATAGCCGAGAGGCAAAAGGTCGTTAATACGATGAATAGTCACTTGCAAGATCCCCCAGTCGTCATGGTGCATGTAAGTTTGACCGTTTCAATTGCAAAAGAACAATATTTGGGATTTATTATTTTTCAACGTACAAATTTAGAATCTACACAAAGTGTACACGAAAAAAAATATTAGGGAGTGCGAATGCTGTTGTAAACGTGAAGAGGAACCCGTTACAACTAAAGTAGCCGTTAAAAGCTTGTCTGTAGCAGTAGATGCCGGAGAGGTTTTCGGATTGCTGGGTCATAATGGTGCTGGAAAGACTACTACAATGAAGATAATAATAGCCGAAGAAGCTGCCACGAGGGGACGTGTTAGTTACATCGAATCAATATTTTATATAATCGATTCATAAAATATATTTCAGGTACAAATCGGTGGACAATGTATAACATCAAATCTAGCCGACGCTTTCAAATTACTCGGATACTGTCCACAACACGATGCCCTGTGGAAAAACATAACTGTACGAGAGCACCTAGCATGTTACGCTGCCATCAGAGGTGTGCCGAAGAATAAAATTTCTCAGTAATTATTCAATCGTACGCTTTAATCTTGGAAAATTTATTTTTTACTTTTCGTAGTGTGGTTAACATGTACCTGTCAGGATTGCAAATCCACGAACATGCCGACAAACAAACGCAGCAGTGTTCGGGGGGTACCCGCAGGAAACTATCCTTCGCCATGGCAATGGTTGGTAATCCGAAAGTTGTTTTGCTAGACGAACCCAGCACCGGAATGGATCCAAGAAGTAAAAGATTCCTTTGGGATACCATTTTGGCTAGTTTCCAAGTGAGTTTCGATACAAAATTTAATTTGTTTAAGTGATTCGATTATTTAAGGGTACGAGGGGTGCAATTTTGACTACGCATTCAATGGAGGAAGCGGACGCTCTGTGTTCGCGCGTTGGGATTATGGTAAAAGGGGGTTTACGGTAAGTTTGTTTATAAATCGCTTAAAAGTGATTTGAGAATCAAATAATATGCTTTTACAAAACATCTTCATGCAATTGTTAATGTTAAATAATCTTTTTTTAAGAATTATAACGTCCAACTAAGTAAAATCTTTAAAATATGTAACGTAAATATTTTTTGATGATTTATTTTTATTTTTAAAAGCTGTTTGGGTTCAACGCAACACCTGAAAAATCTGTATGGTGCCGGCTACACTCTCGAGATGAAACTCAGAGGTGGTGACCGCACTCCAACGTCAGGATCCGGTGACAGAGCTGCCGAACTAAAGGAATTCGTGGCGGGATTATTTCCGGACGCATCTTTGCAGGAGAGCTTTGCCGATCGCCTGGTGTTCAGCGTTCCGCAACAGAGTGTTCCCTCGTTAGCAAGCTGTTTCACGCAGTTGGAGAAAGGTAATTCCCCCATTAATAAACGCAATTACACTTCCGGGGAGATTAAAAATAGTTTTGACCGGCTCCGACCGGGTCGAGGCGGTCAAAGACAAAAGTTGCATCCCCGGAAATGTTTTCGCTTATAACTCGAGAACGGTTAGAGATACACGAACGCGATTTATTTCCCTGTAATCTACATACAAAGACGAGTCGATTGAGATATAATATACTAGGATTGCGACCTCTAAACCCGGAATTGCACTTTAGGGGAATCAAGAAATTTGACGGGCTCCGTCCGTAGTGAATCGGTCAAATTCAAAAGTCGGATCCCCGGAAATGTTTTTCGCTTATAATTTTTAAACGGTTAGAGATACACGAATGTGGATTATTTACCAATAATATACATGCAAAGAGGCGTCGATTGTATATAATATACTAGGATTGCGACGTCTAAAACCGGAGCTGCACTTTAGGGGCATCAAGAAATTTTGACCGAATACGACCGAGTTGAGACGGTCAATAAAAAAAGTTGCGGACCCCAAAATAGTTTTCGCTTATAATTTGAGAATGGTTAGAGATACGTCAATGCGATTTGTTTCACTATTTTTCCCTGTTACTTTTTATAATGTAAATAATAATTTTTATGAATTTCAGCTAAATTGGAATTGGACATCGAGGAATACAGCTTCAGCCAGACTACGTTGGAGCAAGTCTTTCTAAAATTCGCCCAGTACGACGAGGTTAATAGTGAATAAATAGAATAGTGCAGCTAGTTCCGGGAGGTGTCAAATTTTTCTTTTAATTCGGTGGGATTCGAGTTGTTTTCGAACCAAGTTATATCCGAAGAACATATATTTTTTAAACGGAGATGATATAAATGGTGGAAGCTATTTTTGTGCGAAGAGAAGGTATTTCGAAGGAATTATAAGACGATAGGTATACCTTCTTTAAAAAAATATATTTATATGAGTAGATATTTATATTAAAAGTGTTTTAGCAGGAAAGAGTTTATTAAAATTATTATACTTTTAGGGGAAGGGAGGCTATTAATTAATAAACAATTATCAGATTGGTGTTCACAAATTGTATATCTTAATACATATTTATTGTATAAAAATTAAAAGGGTAAAAAATATTTGTAACGGTAGTGTTGAAAGGTAATTAAAATGAAAATTAATTCGAGATAAAATATGCAAAAAATTTTAACGACTTAAATAAATTAGGAAGAAATTGATATTAAATTTTAAAAAAATATCACATGTATATCACCAATTGACTATTAGATATAAATGTACTTATGCATAATAATAGGTAAAGCGTTTTTAATTTAATAAATTTTAATTGAGTTAAAATACTCGCAATGAGATTTCTTCGAATGGAAGCAAAGAATGTTCATGTTTAAGACGATGAGAATAAAGTTTTGTTGCTTGTCAGGAAAATATGCTTATCGTAACAGGGGAAAACGAAAATAAAAGCAAATATTGCACGGTTCGTTCCCAAAAATCATCTCGAAGTGTGTTTCGATCCAATCCGACACGGATTTCTTTTATGTGTTTCTGTGCTGTCTATTTTGTAATGGTAAATATAATTTTGCAACCGCGGTCTCTCGTTTGGGTATCATTGATTTGTGTCCCCTTTATCAAACGGCAAACCCAAAATACTTACGTTGCAATATTAACAAGTAAGAAATTTAATAAAATCAATGTTTTAAGCATTAGCAGGGAATAAATTGTGTTTGTTATGGCAAAAATTGTGTAATCAAAGAACAATTACAACTATAAATGCGGAATTCACAAATCAATGGTGCCTTAAATAATTATTATTATAGAATACAATGAACTTAGGATTAATTGTTATGCGTACGAGGTAATTTCTGAGATGTGTACACTCCTTTTTGGTAATAACGACAGCATCTATCTCTATTATGCTGGCCTAAAATTGTCCTATATTCTTGTCTCGGTAGGTGCTAAAATGTGTATTAGTATAGCCTTAAGAATGATTTACACTCGATCTAGTTTTTAGTCTGTGATTTTTTTGTTATATTATGTTTTGCTCGTATACATTCCGCTCATTAGATTATAATATATAAATCTTTATGCAACTTCATTCTAATTTGCGTATGTCACATTTTATAAATAAATTGCTCTTTTTAGTTGTACTTTTGTATCACTGTCTTGTTACGAAACTTCGAATGCTTGATGAATATATAAGTTAAAAGGAAAAAAAATATATTTATTTATTATTTATATTGTTCCGTTGTGTGTAATGTGAATTTTCAACGATTAAAAATCTGTTACTTTCTATCCCTGTTCTTTTATTAACCACGTCCAATTTCAAAGTTGCACCTCTAATAACGGCTGAACGTCGCAAAAATCATAGGTGCGTTCAACCAAATTTATCGTGTCAACCGCTAACTTCGGCTGAATGCTAGTGATTTTCGGGTGCGTTCAACCGAATTTTCAATTGAGCGGTTCTGTATTCACACCGCTAAAATCAGCTGAACGCACTTAATAATATTTAGTAATTCTAGCGATTTTAATGTTAGCGACCGACTATTTTCGACTCTTGTCTGTTTTTAAAATGGAAAATCCGGCAATTTTCGCGGGGCCCTTATAAAACTCCGGACATTCCGCTGAAAATCCGGGGAGTCCGGAAACGTTCTTTTGAAAGTCCGGGCATTCTTTCGAAAATCCGGGTGCAGCCTACAATATTGCTAAAAATCAGAGAATTTTAAGGTAAAACCGATGCGAGTTACACCGCACCCGGACTTTGGAAAGAATGCCCGGACCCGCAGAAAATCCGGGCATCCCGTTGAAACTCCGGCAATTTTCGCGGGGCCCTTATAAAACTCCGGGCATTCTTTCCAAAATCCGGGGAGTCCGGAAATGTTCTTCTGAAAGTCCGGGCATTCTTTCGAAAGTCCGGGTGCGGTGTAACTCGCATCGGTTTTACCTTAAAATTCTCCGATTTTTGGCAATATTGTAGGCTGCACCCGGACTTTGGAAAGAATGCCCGGACTTTCAAAAGAACGTTTCCGGACTCCCCGGATTTTCAGCGGGATGCCCGGAGTTTTATAAGGACCCCGCGGAAATTGCCGGAGTCACCCGGAGTTTCAACGGAATGCCCGGATTTTCTGCGGGTCCGGGCATTCTTTCGAAAGTCCGGGTGCGGTGTAACTCGCATCGGTTTTACCTTAAAATTCTCTGATTTTTAGCAATATTGTAGGCTGCACCCGGATTTCCGAAAGAATGCCCGGACTTTCAAAAGAACACTTCCGGAGTCCCCGGATTTTCGAAAGAATGCCCGGAGTTTGATAAGGCCGAGAATCCGGAAATATTAACTAGGCTCAGTAGAAAGTCCGGGTACCCGTGCAAAAAGAATTGAACGACGCTAGAGTTACGTAATTGGAGTCTACTTATCAAATAAATACCGAAACGTCGGGCCTCCGCTAATTAAACTCGCGGTTAAATTTAATACTTGAACCGCTCAAAATAAAAACTCGGGTGAACGCACCCAAACATATTTCAGCCACGTTCAGCCAATTTTACGGTGCAATTGGGTGAACGCATCTAAAGATATTTCAGTCGCGTTCAACCAGTTTTTACGTTGTGAACACACCGATTCAAAATGAAAATATATAAATAAGAAGCGTAACTGATTCTAGATTCACATTGTTTATTTAAGTAAAATAACTAACATTCAATAAATTGTAATAATGCTATTTCATTATAATATTTACATATCTATTTTCTATGTATTTGATATCTTTTCTACCGAAAATGTTTCTTATTTCTCAACTTCTGCTGCTAATGGATACGCAGTCGTGCACAACGTGGAAGCTTCAGGCTGCCTCTTTCCTGTGAAAAATAAGAAAAATACATTTAAAAAAGTATTAAGCAAATTAATTAATTGGACACTGTCATATTTATCATACGTGTCCGCATAGCATCGATTATCTACATCCCGTACCGCAAAGGCATCGTACGGAATAACGAGGAAGCCACATTACCGGATACCTAGTTACTAATCTATTATTTATAACAGCGATAATTACATGTTATCTCCGTTTCAGTAAATACCATTAACAGGCGAGCAATAACAATACTTTACTTTACTCGAATAATAAACAGAACTGAGTCCTAAAAATCATCGTTACGAACGCCCCAACAAATACGAGACAGAAACTTATCTGCAATTACACGCTCGACCTTTGATATTGCTCTGCCCGAGTTGTCGTCTCATTCGCCTCTCCCGCCGATAAGGACACGATCCAAGCCGCGCGCGCGAACGATAAACACAGCGAGAAACGGGCCAGTGCGGACACGGATCGGCCGACGACACGTTGTAAGTGCGTGCGTGTTTTCGACTATGGCGAGCGGAGGTGATGTAGAGAACGGATGGTTCACCGAAAAGAATGACCTGTGGCCGGGGCAACGTACCTCGCTAGAGGTCGAGGATATCTTATACAGGGGAAAATCGGAATACCAGGACATAATGGTATTGAAAACGTTAGTTGCCTTTTTATTACGTATTATTTATTTGGAAATACAGAAAAAAATAAAACGTTATGACGGCAAAAACTTATTTTTTTCATCGCGAATTAACTCGGAATCATTAGGGTGATAGGATTTTATAATTTTTACAAATCAAAGATGAATATACAGCGTGTCTAACGTGGAATAAATTCAGTTGATTCAATACGATGCTTCTTTTCGGAAAATTTCTCGGGCACGTAAAATTATTTTATTTATCGCCGATATTTTTTGAGTTATTTAAAATTTCTCTCACCGTATTGACATCACCGATATTTTTTTCCAATTAGAATGCAAATTAGAATTCTTAGTGAAGCCCGTCCAAACCGACCACATTTGACAAGGTTTTCTTAAAACTTGATTGCGGTTTTCTTAAAACATGATTGCGGTTTTCTTAAAACATGATTGCGGTTTTCGCATTGTATCGTTAAAATTACAAGAAACGATAAAAATATATCACTACGTCATACCCAGATTGTTTTTAAATAAATTGAATTTTAAAAAATGACTTACCCTTCGCATATTTGCAGAAAATCTCACGGCACGGCCCTGATACTAGACGGCATCATCCAATGTACGGAACACGACGAATTCTCTTACCAGGAGATGATCTCCTTCCTCCCGCTATGCGCCCATCCCAATCCGAAGCGAGTACTGATCGTGGGGGGCGGGGACGGAGGCGTGGCCAGGGAGATATCCAAACATCCCCTGGTGCGAGAGATTTGTCAAGTGGAAATAGACCGTCAGGTCATCGAACTCAGCAAGAAGTACTTACCGTTCATGGCGGAGGGATTCTCTTCGCCCAAGTTGACGCTGAACGTCTGCGACGGCTTCGAGTACATGCGGCAACACCGCAACGAGTTCGACGTCGTCGTTACCGATTCCAGCGACCCCATAGGGCCGGCGGAGAACCTCTTCACCGAATCCTACTTCGAATTGTTGAGGAGGGCCCTGAAAGACGGAGGAATTATATGTTCTCAGGCTGGAACTGTTTGGGCAGGCATAGAACACGTCAAACAGACGATGGAGAGGTGCAAGAAGCATTTTGGAATAGTAAAATATGCCGTGACCAGCGTTCCGACATATCCCACGGGACAAATTGGATTTATCTTGGGTAGTTTGGACGAAACGAATTGTTTGAACGAACCTAAGACGGTATTCGGGGAAGAACAGTTGGAAAAGATGGATTTGAAGTATTATAATGAAGAAGTGCACAGGGCCGCGTTCGTACTACCTAATTTCGTAAGAAAAGTATTGTGGAAATAGTATTATTCGAAAATTACTTAATCACTAAGCGATTAAAACAAAACAAAATCTGTTATTATTACATCATTCAGGATTAGTTGTTTAGAATCCAAGTTCAAAATGAGCAAATAAATTTTTACTTTTGCTAAATTTTCTTTGATTTAGATACATAAAAACCACTTACCTCAAATCAGTTATTCAATCGGGAGTGAAAATCGCCGATTTCTCTCTACACCGACTGTATACAGCTGGTGGAAAATAGAAAGGGAACAATTAATTTAGCGTATTTTTAGACAAATGAAATAGAATTAGGTATCTCATTAAAAAAATATATCTAAAAAAGATATTAATTATAATTGATTTTGAGTCAACAAAAATTTATATTTATTTATATTTACATATAAGTATATATACAGGGTGTGTCATATTAAAACTTATTGCAGCTTCTTTTGATTCAGAAAAGACGAAAAATACAAAATTTAATGACAACCTCATATATACGCATGTATTTACATACAGCATCGGCCAAAACTATTGCTGAAAAATATCAAATTTACCCAATTTATCAGGTACGAACAACACTTTCTTTTCGATATCAACTTTTATACAGTGAGTAAAGGTTGGAATAAATTTATTTAAAGTTCAGAGATTTTTTGATTTTGGTTACCGCTTCCCTGATGATTATTTCATGTATACAGCCTGACCCAAAAACATGTTATGAGAGCTCACTTATTTTGTTTTAATAGGGAAACACCTTTCTTTTATTTCATGTTTAAATTCTACGTCAAATTCTGAACATATTTTACGTACTGTTTCCGAAAAAATTTGTAGAAGCCTAAAAAATCCATCATCAACTGTCATAACATATTTTTGGGTCAGCCTGATATACATGAAACAATATATTTTAATTTCGAGGGTCCGAGTGTTTCTTCGAGAAAAAACACCTGCATTTTAAATAAATTTATTCCAACCTCTATGTGCTCATTGTATATTTTACCAAAATCACTTCGAAAAGTAAACTTTTAAAATTTTTTGACATCTGTCAATGTTAAAATTATGTGATTGATATGCCATTAAATATTTTCAAATGTTTACATAACAATTGCACATTAAAAAGGCGTCTTAAGCAGTTTCTGATATAAAACAAATGAATATTTACACGAAAATATTTTATATTTGCAAAGTTTATGTTAAAAAAAACCGAAAATAGTTGCAACGAAAACTCTTTCTTTAGTTGGCACAAAACACTTATAAATAGAAATACTTTTGGCACGAACTGTATATAGTATTTTGCATAACGCAATGAGAACTTCAAAAATTCATATAATCAAGCAAAGGATCAATCAAAAAATTCAGACTTACTAGGGATATTTTCACCATATATATATATACTTTCCACCAACATCCATATATATCTTTATCATCATCAATACTTCTCAAAATATCACCACCACATGTAAATTTCTCATCCAAAAAAATTAAATAAAAAGAAAAAAAATGCACCACCCCACCACAGGACACAGCCATCATCCAGCAGCCATTTTTCTCCAGTATTTCTCACCCGCAATTTCACCATCGTCCCAGGTGTACTTACTTACTGATACCAACACAACGGATATTCACAACTGCATCAAATTCTCGACAAGATTCAGCGTAAAAAAGTTAGGGAATTGAATTGACACATTTTTACAGAATAACACGAAAGAACTTTTGACAGTGAAAATTGCTGATCTGTACCGCCTTCAGCAAAAAAGTGTGGGTTCGTTACACAAAATTATACACAATAATCGTTTATTATATAAGAAAATCTTCGTTTATTATTTAATTTTCTTCCAATAGGATAAAAATTCTCTCTCTATCATTAATATTATTTATACGCAAGAGGAAAACAAACATCGATCTCCAAAATTTCTCACCTCAAAATACAGACTTCGTACAACACAATCTGTACAGAAAAAAAAAACACTTTTGTTACTTATCCTAAATATACCACAACAAATACATTACTTGCTTACGAGTTAACAAACGCTAAAAACTATTATACCCAATCATATATCGTTCAAATCTTTCACTTATCCTAAACAAACTTCTTTTCGTTAATCGTACAATTTAACAAACTCATCATCGCTAATTTTATATGTACACAAACAAGTTACTTCATATCGTCTTTTACAAATACGGAGTTTGGCATTTCATTGATTAGTTATAAACACATACAAAGAAGGATTTTTTAAAACGTTCCGAGGGAAGTGTGCAAGGTTTTACGCAAAATCAAACCGTATTATGTAATTTTTTTTTAAACTGAGTGCTACGGATGGATACATCTCGAATATTTCTTCATTTATAATAAAATAATCGATAGAATCATATACACCTTGATATTCCCTACGTTGAAATATTTAGTTTCTTATTTAACCGTAACGATACTCTCTCAATATGATTGAAATTACTGAAATGAAAATACAGTCAAACCTCCTTATAACATGTTGATTGACCGGAGAGATATTTTACTTATTTCAAAGTTAGGCTTGTATGTACCAATTCCCAGAAAATTTATTTTTTGAATGTTATATAACCTGCTTGTCAGTGTCAAAAGCGCCCGATGCATGTCAAATGATAACCTCCAAAAAAGAAAGTACTTCAAAATGTAGAAATGATCCTGCTATACAATATTCGAATGAAAAATTTTATCAACACGTACAGAAATGATGGCTTTTTATAATTTGATAATTACGACAATAAAACAAACAGACGTAATTCAAGATTCCAAAGCAAAAAAAAGTTGCCTTTTGACGTAGTAATCAACAGAAAATGTCCAGCACAACTTTTTTGTCAATATCAGATATGTCTAATATGTGTAAATCTTCAAAAAGATATTTTCTTCAAAATGTATAGAAATGACAAATCAATCAAATGATAAATTTTACAAACACAGAGAAATGGTGACTGATAGAGAAATGTGTTATTTCATTCTAACAACGTAATTTATACAAAAACGGATATCACAGCCAGGTGTTAGTAAAAAGAAAACAAAAGCAAATTACACTTCTATCCAAAAGTTATTAAAAAAAAACCTTTTATAATGATTTTTCTTAAGCAATCTCTTTTTAAATTAAATGCACAATTTTTGCGTTACAAAGAGGTTCGACTGTATTTAGAAAACACAAATTATCAGTATGTACAACACGACCAGTACCGTTTAAGTCGTTGAGATCAATCCGATTCACTTTGCAGCAGAGAAAATGTTTTTAGAACGATTGATGATCCTCAAAAATCTACTCGCAGTACTGTATTTAATTTATTCTTCTAGTCCGTTATTGATATATCGATTTGATTTGCGCTAGTTGTTACAAAAAAGAATTTACTTTTCTTTCCGGTTCAGATCGGTTTCTCTGTGTCTTATAATCATCGTCCCTATCTTAGTCATACTTTAAAAACCCCTTATCCTGTTGCTGTTGGGGCGGAGGCCTGGGCCACTGGCCGTCCTGCCCCTGCCCGCCCTGGTTCATCCAGTTGAGGAAACCCTGATTATTTCCACCGCCTCCTTGACTGTTCGTGTTCGGATTATTACCTGTACGGGCACATAATAAAAAAGAGCATTCCTCAAAATCCTTCCCGAAAGATAAAGCGGCAACTACCTTTTGAGTACGTACCAGTGTTTGCGTTTTGCGGATTGTTAAAACCCTGATTGAAATTGGGCTCGGGCTGGTTTTGTAGGTTCCCGATCAATCCCCAGCCGGCCTGATTGAGTGCGGCTGCCACCAGAGCCGGATTCATGGGCAACGCACCCAGATTCAAACCCAATCCGAGGGGGTTGCAGTTGGTCTGGGTACTTCCCTGTTGTCCTTGCCCCGTTATACCTGCCCAGTACACGTTAGACAACATCATCGAAATAATTAAACGTTAAATGAATTCGCAATCGGTATTTTGGGGGAAATCTTTTATTTGAGTTACAAAAACAATTCTTAATTATCGAAACAAGATCGGCAAATCTACTTTCGTATATACAATGTTTATTTCGAAAACAAAAATTGGGAAAGGACGATATAAAAATACAAATTTTGAGGTGCGGAACATAACAACGGAACGAAATTTTAAAAAAAGCCGAAGCAGAAAAATTAATAAAGTTTCACTTCACTTGTCACCGTCTTAAACATTAAACTGACACTCAACACACACATTCTTGCTTAAAAACACTCGATCCAGAAGCAACAGCATCAACACACATTCCCATACGCACCTACAAATAACATTTCCAAATTAGATTAGGGCCAAACCCAAGCGACAAACTCAAAATCCCAATCGTATTTTTGAATAAAACGTTTCCCAAACTTACGTCGAATAAATGTGATTAAACAAAAATTGGCGAAAATAAGTAAAAAAAGGGAATCAGGTGTAATACTTACAAGTTAACCTCAAACTTTTGTCGTTAGTAATTTGACGCTTTAGGAGTGTTCAGGAAGGACGACGGGCTTAAAAGCTTAACTAAAGGGTAAAAGGAACGGAGCTTATCAATCAGAAAGCATGTCGGGTGTAAAACCGCGGGTGAAACGTAAAAATTCGGTACTCACCAAGAGCTTGCAGGTTCGGCATATCTAGATTCCCCCGATGACCTTGGTTGCCCCAATTTCCTTGATTCGGTCCGGTGTTGTAACGTTGCTGATAAACTCCGGGGCCGTCCGGGCCGGTTTGACTACTTCGGTTGCCCCCATGACCACCTTGCCGATTCCCCCCGCTGCCGTAACCGCCACCTCCTCTCGTTTCCGACTTTGGTGCCGCATTCGATACGTGGACAGAAACTCCTTAAAATCGAGTAATTTTAGTTTTAAGAATCACAAAATAAAAATATTTAAACAAAATCACATATTTCGATACTAAAGCTTATATCGTTGTTAAAAATAAACGAATCCTACCTTTTATTATGTGATCTTCTCCGCATAAGCTTTGTGCCACCTCCGGATCCAAAAACGTAACAAAACTAAACGCCCTGAACGGTTTCGGTATAAAAACGTCAGTTACCTCCCCGAATTTACCGAAATATTCCCTGAGATCCTCCGCCGCCAGATCTTCCGTGCAACGACCAATGAAAACCTTACACGGAACCTGTTGTATCAGCCCCTCCTAAAACAATTTGAGAAAAATCACAATAATATTCGAGAGAACCGATTTCGAAATGAATTACTTTTGAATTGGGCACTTTGACATCACACCATCTCCCGTCAATCATATGTCGCTGCGCTAGCACCCTCATCTGGGACTCGTACGATGCGAATCTGATAAAACCGAATCCCTTCGACTGGCCCGATTTTGAATCTTTCTTCACTTGCGCCATCAAGACCTCGCCGAATGTCTCGAAATACTCCCTCAGATTCTGCTCGGTCGTTTTCCACGGTAACCCCAACACTATCAAGTCCGTACAACGTAATTTAGTCTCGATACGTTTGGTTTTCGCAGTGGAATTCTCTAAATTATCGTCGGATTTACGTTTATTCTCTGCAAAATCAAAAAATACACTTGCAGACTTCTTGACATAACATCAAAACCTGACATATTTACGTCGAACATATTTTGCAAAACAAAAAGAGTTCATTTACCTTTAGGAAAAACACAATAGAACATTTGGGAGCCCCAACCGATCTCCGGCGGTGGATGCAGGCGACCCTCGCTCAAGCGAACCCCTCGCATCGCCTTCGAATCGGGATTTCTATATTTCAACCCGCACGTTCCGGGAAATTGGGCCGCCAGCGTACTCAAAAGCAGGGTACCGTCATCCTCTGTCGGCAGCTCTATGGGCTCCTCGCCCTCGTCTTCCGCTACTTGCAAATATTCCACGGACATTCTCACAGCACGCGTAACTCGAGATACACACACACACAAATTACACTAGGGCGCCAAGAATCCGCCGAAAACGCGTCAAATTACTTGTCGCGTCCGTTAAGTGACTGAGTACAAGATGGCGGCTGCCGGGCCGATTCAGTTACGCAAGAGACCGTCATTTCCGGGACGCTGTTGGCGGACGATTTGGATTGGATGACGGGTTTGAATTTTGCCCGGATGAATTTAACTTTTTGGCGGCGTTTTTGAAACTTAAATAGTGGCGCGAATTGGAAATTATTTAAATTTTTTATATAAGATGATTTGTGAAAAATGATAACGAAATTTTTTTATGTACATCCTAAAATATGAGGATATTTTTACCTATCATTAATTAACTTTATCTGTAGGTTAAATAAAAAAAATCATATTTAAATGTTTCAGACTAGATTTGTAGGATTTTTGATTTGTAAAATGCCTATTTGCGGTTATTAAAAGATTGTTTTTATTGTGACCGCCTTAACTAAGTATAGATTAATAAAATTGATAAACTAAACCCCGAGTTAATAAGAAAATATTGAAAAAAGACACGGCTTTTTATGTTTTAGTAAATTATATTAGAATATATTGGGGGATTGAAATTAAAAATATTTCGAATCCAATTTTTAGTTTCATTTGTATTTAATCAAATATAAAAATACCAAATTTCCAAAGGATTTATAGGACATCAAATATGTATTAAAAGGATCAACGAGTGGAAGTTTTCGGTACAACCAGGAAAAATTATTATTCATACTATTTTAACTCCCGCTGTATTATATTGAAATAAATTTATTTAATTATAATTTTTCTATGTCACACAGATATAAAATACAAGAAAGAATATACACCGCACTCTTTTAAGTCTTGTTCCGATTTGTAACACCAGAAATTACTGGTTTGAATCGATGGTGTATTCCTAACAGAAAGGTTGTAATAACAAAAATAATTCTAAATTTATGTAACTGCCACGCTGTTTTTTGACACCTTTTTTTCTGTTTTTCACATAAATTTTTTTATAATACAATCGTAATAACCCAAATTTCTCTTGCGGTATAGTCTAAATACACATATAAAAATATATTAAGTATAAATTATATTTACCTTAATTAAATTTAATAAAAATAATTATTGGAATTAAACATAATTAAAAAAATAAATATGCCATATCACGTGGAAAAAACATGATTCGTTTATAATTTCTTCGTCGTTTCTCATTTTAGTCAAAGTTCCAACAAACAAATTCGAGTGAGCGATCTTAAAATTTTGTGTAAAATTAGTGACGGACTGTCACACGAATATACAAAAAAAATTTGTGTGTGAAACGTAGCACAACACTATATCTTTAATATTAACAGCAACAACAACATCCATTTTTATAGTAAATGCACATCGGGAAAATTAAATATGTAAATAATATAAATGCAATTTTCCCTAAGAAAACTATTCTCGTGTATATCGACTAACTACCCGGTCTAATTCAGTTATTGTACTGTTCGGGCAGCACGTAAGAGATATCATCCCACGGATGCCTATATAGACCCTGTTTCAATCTCTTTTGATCCATGTAATGACCGATGAACCCAACGGAACGACCCAATACGAATAGGGAATTAATTGCACCGATGTTAATGTACTCTTGTGCCTCTTCCCTATAAAAATAAGCCGTTAGAATAAAACCCAGTCACAGGAAACAGGAAAATAGCACTACAATATCATCGTAATAAGAACTGGCACCTACCTGGTGAAGCTACCGCAATTTCTGAGCATGTCGACAAACGAACAGGCTATGACACCATCGACATTCAAGATTAAATTTGGTTTCTTGCTCGTAGTGATCTTCTCGACCTCTAAAGCGTATTGAAGTAAAGGCGTAGCTGGAAAATGTTCCATCACAAACTCCTTGACGATCTTTACTCTTTGATCGGGGTTGTTGATGGATTTAACTCTGTGTCCGATACCCATTATGAGCTCACCCTTGTTACGCATGGTATTAACAAACTCAGTTGGATGTAATCCTGTAAGATAAAATATGAAACAATGATAAACATTGTAGAATTCTAGTATAATATAATTTACCGCAATACGACGTAAAAAATTTGCTTTTATACTCTATTTCCGGAATAACCGCAAATTAATAAAATCAATTATGATAATAACAATCTACTTTTAAGTGAGTAGAAAAGTCAAATAGGATATGCGTGGAATATAAGGAAATAGAGAAGTTACTAGCTCTATAAAGATAATAATTTAGAAGCGCTGAACCCCACTGAACGCTTTTTTAATAACTGAAACCGCTGTAACTTCTTTATTTCTGCAGATATTAAAAAAAGGATTTAGGGAAATTTCTATTGAGCTTGAGCCGTAGATTGTGAAAAAGCATTCAAATTAAATTTACGAAAACGTTTTCGCCATGAAAAACGAATCTTTCGTTCTACTTCCGGTATGACCGGATATTAACAAAATCCGATAAACGCATCACGATCTACCCTTAAATATCTATGAAAAAGTTTATTAGCATCTTTCCGAAATACGGCAGAATAAAAAAGTTACAGCGCTT
>JARFOC010107455.1:0-11948 GCA_031763485.1 Osmoderma eremita | reverse complement strand
TGGTTAATGTTTGAACATGTCTTGACGTGTTAAGATCTGCATTTCCTATTCCTAGATAGCATCTCTTGTTATTTCAGCTGTCGGCTAGAGCTCGGTGAATGAACATGTACGCTGACGTTTTAACGTTTTAAAAAGTATTGCGTTGTGGGGCGTTCAAGCGATTGTAGTGAAACCGCGAACATTTGATTACCTGTAAAAATGCCAAGAAAATGTGTAAACCACCCGAACTCTTTTGCTACATTTGCGGCGAATTGATATTTAAATATCAAAAACGGTCTTTCACACCTCTCTTTAAAAAGTTCTGTGAACAGTATTTCAAGTGTAAAACAGGTGATGAAGACAAAACCTGGGCTCCCCATATTTGCTGTGTTACGTGGGTCAGATTTCTTACAGCGCGGGCAAAACGTAAACGACACATGCCTTTTTTTATTCCTATGATATGGAGGGAACTATCAGATCATAATTACCGATTGCTATGCACAAATAAGTGGTATGACTTCTAAATCCAAACATACTGTAAAATATCCTGATATTCCATCTGCACTGAGACCAGTACCTCACAGTCCGGAATTACCTGTGCCTAAACCTCCACAAAACATGACAATAAGCGACAATGAAAGTGCTGATCATACCAAGGCAAATGGAGCCCTGCCATGTTGGCAGACTATTGCTGGACGCTGAAGAGAGATGTTTCTGATGCAATGTACAGCCGAAAGGCATATATCAACACATTTTCCCAGTATATATATATATATCACTTTGTACGTCATTTTTTCATGATTTATACACATATAATATATACTTTCATAAAATTTCACTGCTTTGTCACTCTGAAACCCTGCTTGATAGAAAAATTCTGAAAACAGATATGAAATAAGCGTAAAAAGTACTACCAAGTTCACCCACTTTACTTCGTGGGAAAAAATCACTTCTGATATTCCACTTTACGTAATACAAGAAAATTTATATAGGTACATATGCGTAAAAGTAGTACTACTCGAATAATACTTTTATTATATCTACGTTTAATTGATAAATCGTTTGGTCTGGAAGGCTACTATGACAAAAAAAATTTTTTTGAAGTAGTGGAGGGAGAGGCGGGTATTGTTAAATAATGGATAGTTGATTCGACAAGCTAAAGAAATTGAAAAGACAATATGTATAATGAGTCTCATCATATACAATCGAAAAGTGGCAACAAATCGGAGGCTTAGCTGTAAGCATTTACGAAAAATACTTTAAATGTCGCCGGCTAGCTTCGGACCTGCACGCGTCATCGTTGCATAGAAATTGCACCGTGACGGGTTTCTATTGCTTATCGGACATCGGTGCACCGTATTTTATATTCGTCCAGCTGTTCAGTATATCAGCGATTGTTGTAGTGAGTGCATGACGTATGTACACATACATCCTATACAAACTTGAAATAAATATTTAGTTGAAATTAATGCTAAATTACCATTTATATTAAGTTACATTTACAAATTTTGGTATAAAATAATAGGATACGGTGGCTTACAATAGCAAAAATAAAAATACCCTTACCACCTTGGTGAGTGAAGAACTCATATTTCAGTAACTAAGTTTCAATCCTCAGCAGAATCTACAAATGAAAACAATGTTAGACGTAGTACTCTGGGAGATATGCACCACACAGAACACCACTTGAATAATACTACTTTTCGGCTTATAATCTATGTCTATATATGCTACCAAATGATTCCGGTTGGTTAAACGTACTTCGTCATGTTCACTGAACCGCAACAATCCACTTAATAATAATACAATTTATTCTAAGAGTTCCTATAAACTACGATGCGGGATGGGTTCTTTGTCAGAATTCGTAAGTTTGTCCTTAACTTTATGAATATAAATACTCTCGTAACTATCCAATTCTCTAAGATTAATTCTTCACTAACCTAAGGTTGTCTGTTGACATGCCGTGACCTGTTTTTGTAATATGCTGGGCAACACTAGACTTTTCTAGAAAATACCTTTTCATAAATCGACTAAAAAGCTATCAAAAAATTTCAAAGACTATAATTTACGTATCGCGCACAATACAAATACTTCTTTAAATAACCTTTTAGGAAACGCCAAAAATAAAATTGAGGTACTTATATCAGAAATCAGGAATTTATGAAATAGATTGTAAAGAATGTAATGTAAAATATATTGGGCAAATAAGGCGACCAATTTTAACACGTTTTAAATAGCACATTGCTCATTTTAGAGGTGGTAGACCAGAAAAGATTAGTGTTGCACATCATATTACTGAAACAGGTCACGGCATGTTATGGGACAACCTTAGGTTAAAGAAGAAGTCCTTAATCTTAGAGAATTGGATAGTTACGGAGTATTTATATTCATGAAATTAAGGACAAACTTATGAATTCCGACAATGGGCCAATCCCGCATTGTAGTTTATTTGAACTCTTAGAATAAATTGTATTATTATTGAGTGGATTATTACGGCTAAGTGAGCGTGACGAAGTATGCTTAATGAACCGGAAAGATTTGGTAGTATATCCATATATAGACATAGATTATAACCTGCAAAGTAGTGTTATTCAAGTGGTGTTCCCTGAGGTGCGTATCTCCCAGAGTGCTACGTCTAATATTATTTTCCTTTGTAGATTCTGCGAAGGATGGCAACTTAGTTGCCGAAATAAGCATGGAGTTCTTCACTCATCAAAGTGGTAAGGGTATTTTTATTTTTACATGTATTAATTTTATTAAGGAATTTATAATTTTAAGATTTTTATGGGCAAATTTTGCTCATTTTTTACGAACATTTTATTGATCCGGGTTGATTCACAGCTGTTAAAGTTTAACAACTAATTTCAACTAGGCAACTGCATATCTGAATACAATAGATGAATGGATGCAATGTATTCATTGCTGTACACGTTTACTATGAAGCCCAGATTAAATAAGTTTTGTGCGTTTAAATTTAGATTTGTTCTTTTTGCTAGTGAACAGTCACCTCTGTCACTTTTCAGTTTTGGTAAGTGTTTATTATCTGGTAATTTTGCGCCATTTACATTAGCATAATGTCCGAATTTCACTGGTGTACATATATACTCCAATTTACAATTACACTCCGCGCAACATGAATAAGATCAAGCAGGTATCTGATATTTGTAGTTATTATAAACCTAGTAGCCTTGTTGGAATTATTTACAAAAATAAAAAAGGGTAGGTGTAAAAAGATACCCAATATGATATTGCAAATATACGTTACCGATAACAGTAAGTTGAGTATTATAAAGCACCCCTTGAATACGACCATCGACAAAATAAAGGATTCGCTTGCAATAACAAAATACTTTATTGATCAATAATGAGTACTTTTACCATTGTTTCTTATAACCTCAAAGAGTCGGGATGGAATGGAATTATACAGGGTGCGCACGTAGTCCATGGAAAGTTAAGCCCAGCTTCGTTTA
Organism: Osmoderma eremita; assembly: GCA_031763485.1. Taxonomy (NCBI): domain Eukaryota; kingdom Metazoa; phylum Arthropoda; class Insecta; order Coleoptera; family Scarabaeidae; genus Osmoderma; species Osmoderma eremita. The sequence goes on along the minus strand of JARFOC010107455.1, from coordinate 8,499 downwards.
AAGGCCTGCTCTAGATCTGCAGCGCAACTGAATTGCTGGCAATTGGAATAAAGCTGTCGCAAAAACCATCCACAAACATTTTCTGTGATGTTCAAGTCGGGGAGAGCGACGCCCAATCGGGAACCTCCAGGGTTCACGGCGAGATGTTTTTTATACGTACGCAGTACTTATGTCAGCCAGTGAATAATGCTAGGCAATATTGCGCAATAATGCGTATTATTTGTAATAGCATACCAGATTTGCATTGCACTTTCAAGGAATTAATGGTACTGGAATTTACTGAAAGCGTGCAACGAATCTGTTGGTCCTATTCATATTGCGCGGAGTGTATAACCAAATTAAACAACCACAGTAATTTGGTAGATTCTTTGCAAATTTAATAAAAGCACTATGGTAATTTATAAATATTTGAAACTAAATCGCTCATAATATATTACAACTAATTATCATATCACATAGTTATCATGCAGGTTTAGGTTTGTTCGTTATTCCTGTTTGCAATGATATATACTTCTCTGTGCAAAATATTCTGTTTTCTAACCTGATACAACAAGGGCTTCATTAGGGCCGCACGTTACGAAACCAAACACCATTTTTGCAAAATGTCACTTAACAACACTACAAATTAATCTGAAACTAAACGTACTTATAGAATACTGAACGATTGACGCAAACACAATTGTGACATCCATATTTTATCATTGATAGCAGATGCAAGATTCGATAAGATATTTTTAGATATTGAGGGATATATATTTTCCTACCTGTTTAACTATATATAGCAAAATAGATAGCACTGTGTATGTTTACAAAGTTATCAGTAAAATACGTGCAGTAAAAAAGAATATGCGGAAATATCTTGACATGAGATAGTGTACTTTCTTATTTTCACTTTAACCTCTTTCTCCATTATGATTATCCCATAGATCGTCTCAACCCCCAAATGCAGTACGGAATAAAATAGCAACTTTTATCTCTTACTATCCTTAGTTGTTATTAACGCTATCTTCACTTCCGTTTGCTATGTTGCAACTTATTTACATATGCTGGCGTCGGCAAAGTACCTATCTATCTGTCTATTAGCGTCAACTGCTGCCAATCGTCATCGTCGTAGTTTTAAAATATTTTTCTTAAATTCCACCTTAATTTGTTTATATATAATTGTACAAGTCGTTCTTCTCAGAACGCTTTCATCTTTTTCGAGCGTGCAGAGGGTAATATGGATATTTTTCTTGATTTCTATAAATTTTATAACCTATACATTTAATTACAGTTTTCACTCGCATTAATGGAGCCTGTAGGGAGAAGTGTATGATTGCAAATGTTTTAAATTATTTTAATAAATCTATGAATGTAAGTGTTGCCGTTCAAGAAGCAAGTAAAGCCTTGGGTTGCTCAGAGCGCACAATATATAATATAAAACAGAAGCAACAAACTGGTTCATTATCAAGCCCAAAAAAACCCAAGAAAAGGAAAGGCATTTTTTTATACAAAATATGCCACCTACATTAACTGCAATTCTTCCTGCTGTCAATGCTGATGTTGATCTCCCTAACTTCAGTCGAGCAACTTTACATAGATCGATACACGATATTTCGAGTTTAAGAAAAGTAGGACGAAAAAGTATACTCATCGAACGAGACGACATTATTCGGTGGAGGCACAAATACTTAGGAGAGATCAAGAAATTTAGAGAAGAAGGTACAATTTAGTTCCTGCTATTTGACATGACTGTAGCTTTAATTATTTCAGGTTGAACTATAATATATATTGATGAATCATGGATGGATACACGGCATGCAGTAAATAAAACTTGGACAGACACTATAATTCGAAATAATCGATAAGCTTTTATCCAAGGATTAAGTACTGGTTTGAAATCCCCAACCGGGCTTGTTCATACTGGTGATGATAATGGTTTTGTTCCTGGTGCTGAATATACATTTCTCTGCAAGAAAAACACTGCTGATGTTCATCATGAGACGAAGAAATCAGTGATTGTTCTTGATAATGGTTCCTATCACTGTAGAAAATTAGAAAAAATTCCAACGGCAGCATGGAGAAAGAACCATATCATTGACTGGCCCGTGAGAAGCAAATACCAACCACTGACGATATGTTAAAAAGGGACTTGCTGTTTTGCAAGACACACATTAAGCTGCAGTATAATAAAAGCAGGATTTACGAACTTCCAAAGAAAAAGGTTATGAAGTTCTTCGATTACCACCTTACCACTGCGAGTTAAATCCCATTGAAATGGAATGGGCACAAGTTAAAAACTATAAAAATAAAAGATACCACATTTAAGGTAAAAGATATGGAGGAATTAATTCGAAGAGTATATAGCACTATCAGTTGATAATTGGCAGAACTACATCAAACATGTAAAAAATATTGAAAAGGAAATGTGGATAATTTGCAAGATGGCATAGAAGCATTTATTATTTATGTAACAGATTCGTCATCATTTGAAAATCAAACTGGTTCGTCGATTGACTAAAAGTTGACGCAAGACATGTGTGTATAATTGCTATTCTTTTATTAAATATTATTGTATTATATGGGTATTTGTATGATTCCAGCTATTTTTGTTACAAAAGTGGAAACTTATTTGTTAAAGGATTGTGTACTTTTCACATATATGAAGTGAGTTCATCCGATGGCTTACCTGGTTTAGGAATAAGTAAACTCTGAGCAATTTTCCATTGGAGCGAAAAACATCTAATTGTTAAAATTGAGTTACGAGGGATGTCCGGTTACTGAGGTACTTGCACGCATTTTAGATGTGCATATGTACCTACTGCATAGGTGGCTATTGCCATTGCCTTAGGTTCAATACAACATGTGTAGTGACTGACGCACAATGTCAGTTCCGATCGAAACATACTCCAGCTTTGAAGTGTGAGCGGTGATTTTTTGCATACAAATAATGAAGCACCTACTGAAATTCATAAAAAAACACTGAAGATTTACGGAGAAGGCATTATGAGTCGAAAACAAGTTAATGTTTCGTGTAAACAGTTCAAGAGTGGACGCACAGCTCTGAACGATGATCCCGAAGGTGTGCGAAAAAAATCATCAACAACGAAAACGCATGAGAATTTATTAAAGGTCAATACGCTGGTTCGAGAAGATCGTCTGTTGAAAATATGGGAAATTGCTCTGTTAGTGATATCGTATCTGAAATAGGCTATCGAAAAGAGTCCGCGAGATGGGTACCAAAACTGTTGACCGAACAACACAAAATGCAACGAATGGCGGCGGAAATGGAGCTTTTAACGCGCTATCGTCAGGAAAACGAATTTCTAGAGTCTATAGTTACAGGGGTCGAAACGTGGGTACACCACCATACCCCCGAATCAAAAAAGACCCGATGGCGTGGAAGCATCCGACCGAACACCGAAAAAATTCGAAATTCAGCAGCTCCGAAAGCGACAATCAACACCGATATTTATTGTCACATTCTCGAAAAACTACACAAAGCCATTCGATAGAAAGAAGAGGATGTTGACGAAAGGAATCAGGTTGTTGCATGATAATCAAAGACCGCACACCTCAAATCAGACGAAGGCCTGTCTTCAGAAACACAATTGTTATTGTCCATCCGCCCCATAGTCCCAACCTGGCTCCTTCTGATTTTCATTTGTTTGGGCCGTTGAAAGCTCATTTGTCGCCTAAAAGGTTTGAAGACGACGACAAAGTTCAAGAGGAAGTACGGCAGTATTTTACAAATTTGGATCACACCTTTTACGAAGAGGGTTTATGGTTGGTGACCGACCTTAGATGAATTTGATTCGAACAGCGTTTAAATCTTTGGCGGAGGCTAAAGCCGTTCTTTTACTATTATATTGATTAAAATGCATACGATTTGTATTATGTATATCTTTCTTTCCTTCTATTCGTTATCAGATGTAGTAATTTTCTATATAAAAGGATACTATGAAAATCGGGTAATACTTAATTCATGTTATTACCATCATTCCTTGAAAGATGAAAATCACCCTACCAAAACTTACCAGAGCGGAAAATTCAAACTATCCTCAGGTATGTGAAACCATTCTATAGATCTACCTATTAACATTATTATACATTTAATTTAAAAAGAGCTAATGATTAATGACCTAGTTTTTCCTTGTCTATTCTTATCTAATTGATGACACTATTTAGAGAATAACATTTTCAAAATAAATAATAAGAAAATGGTTGTACCTATCTTTCATCCATAAACAGCTGTTAATATATCCGTGATGTCTGTTTAGCGAACAACGTACTCGTAGTTTTGATTAGGGTCGCCCACAACATAATTTATTAAATGTTGTCTTTATAGTAGTGGCAAAGGCGTTGATATATAAGGGGTGTGGTATTCTGATGTTTCCTCATTGAATACCACCTGTATAACATGTTACAATACCAGGGAATAGATTTTTTACACGGAATTTCTCCAAGCTATAAATTTAATGCCTACATGTTTTTGTAATTAGTTACACTATTGAAAGTACCGATGTTTGTAAATCGTCCTCCTTATATTTATAATTTGTAATTCATGTTGAAGTATATCATGTATAAATAAATCACTAATACATTAAGTAACGAGCGCATTATTGTCAGAGCTGCCAGTCGAGAAAAATGAAATATTGAAGAAAATTCAAATCATGAGTAAAGTAAAAGTGTTATTTTTTTGTTGAGAGGTGGTGTTTCTAGTCACCATCCGGAGCGATAACATAGCTGTCATGGTACAAAAAATCAACATATTTACGGTTCATTTTAATTTAAACGAAGTCTATATAAAAATTTAGAGTCCTTCTTCATCAGTTTTTACAGCTTTTACATGTACACTAGGAGGAAAATATACCCGGGCAGTCGAGCGAGAGAAAAGGTGCACGACATACATACACTTATATTAGCTGCAGACAAGCTGAATGACGACAGGGTTATCGGTCTATACGCCTTTGCCTCAGCATAGTTATTCCGCCCAGGTTTCCGTATAAAAACCACTCTAGCCCTATTCCATGCTGATGGCACATAGCCCATCGCCAGACTGGCCCTTGCCTTGTTATAGTAAAGCAGGAAATATTCCGTAAGGACCAGGAGACTTATAGGCCTCAAAAGAGTCAAGTGTCCAGCTGATCTCGCTATGAGCCATTACCCTTCTGGCAAGTTGCCAGCTCTCCCTCTCCGCCCTTCGAGAGAGTAGGTCTAGGTGCAGCTGTATTTCAAGGTTTATCTCTGTCGAACCTGGAAAGTGTGCTCGCAGGAGGATCTCCAGCGTTTCCTTTCCTGTGTTCGTGTAACCTCCTGTGGGTTTCTTAATAGTTCCCAGGGTCTTTCGCCATAAGTCTCTGGAGTCTTGCCATTTCTGTTGTCGTATCGATAGCCCCACAAAACTTCCTCCATGGCTCTTATTTGGCCCTTCGCAGAGCCTGATTGTAAAGAGTTAGTGTTTTATTATATTCCACCCAATCTTTTGTATTCTTCGCTCTGTTACACAGCTTGCAAGTTTTCTGTCTCATGTGAGATAACTCTTCATTCCACCAGTCATTTGAGGACAGCTTGTGTGGTATGAGGTTACAATAGCTCCCGAAGTAGCCATGAAATTTCAGTTTTACTGCTGTCAGATCTCTAGAACAGAACTCAAGCATTGTTAGAAACTGTAGATTTTTTCTTGACGAAGATACAAGACCTTACCCTGCCAGAGTGTGTATCATAGATTACATTGCTTCTGGTCGCGCCAGGACCCAACACACGTTCCCCACTTGCCCAGGGTTCCTGTATTAGTGCCACGTGGATGTTGCCTGTTGTTAGCAACCTGGATAAAGAAGCGTAGGCGGCCTTACTGTGTTGAAGGTTTATCTGGATTACCCTCAGTATGCCGCATATCTTTAAAACTGTCAATACATCAAGTTATAATAACTGTCGCATTTGGAAGATTCTAAAAGGTTTAATTCGGAACACAAAACTTTTCCTACTGAAAGTTATTTTAAAAACCATTCGTTTTCTTTGAAATTAGTGGTTTCATCATCATCAAAATCATGCACTTTTAACACAGCATTTTAAAGTAACATAACCTAAAATTATTATTTACCAGTTTGCGATAAACATTGCTAACAATGACATTATTAATTAAGTAGTTTTAAAGTTTGTGGGCTATTCCAATTATAAATTTAATTAAACTCAGGGTACTTTTAAATGAGTAGATGACATTTTCCTAGACAATAATCTAGTATAGATCGTCTCAATCTCCGTATGGGATTATAGTAGCGACTTTTATCTCTTACCATCCTTAGTTGCTGTCATTAACGCTGTCTTCACTTCCGATTGCTATTTAGCCTTAAGAAGTGTATGATTGCAAATGTTTTAAATTATTTTAATGAATTTATGAATGTGTGTGCTGCCGTTCAAGAAGCAGGGGCTCAGAACCTACAATATATAATATGAAACAGGAGCAACGAACTGGTTCATTATCAAGTCCAAAAACATTCAAAAAGAGTAAAGGCATACAAGTAAATGCAAGATTATAGTCATATGATGAGAACACGCAAGCACCTATTCGACATAGAGTGCATGTTTTTTTTATACAGAATATGGCACCTACATTAAATGCAATTCTTGCTGCTGTCAATGCTGATGATGATCTCCCTAACTTCAGTCGAACAACTTTACATAGACTGTTACACGATATAGGTTTTGAATTTGAAACAGTAGGATGAAAGGTATACTCATCGAACCAGATGACATTATCCGATGAAGGCACAAATACTTACGAGTAAGGGATGGGTAGTTCGCGAACGACCTAGTTCAAAGATACGTATCTTTGCTAAGATTCGAATGAACTATATCAGTAAAATTATCCTTAGTAATTCGCAGTTCATCGTTCATTTATTACGACTATTACAACGGATATTTTTATATTTTATAAAAAAAATGTTTGTTATATATCTATTACCATATATTTAACTATATTATCTGTAAAATAAATTAGATACATATACCTGCATATGTACAGGTACAATTTGTGCAGCTCGTATTTAAATGATGTTATAATAAATATATCGTATTACATACGAATAACTCTTATACCTGTGTCGTCATAATATACATAGATTGAAAGGTACTGACTTAGGTATGTATGAAATAAAAAATAATATTCGATAAATTCAATAAGCAATATATTTAATTTACTCTTATATATATATATATATACTTTTTTATAATTTTACAGAAGAATACCAAGTAAATAAAAGTAATACCATATAATAAATAATAGACAATTCAAAAAATGTAGATCAGTCGATCCAGTTATCTGAGGTGAACTAGGTGAACTGCGAACGAACTCAAAGATGCAGTTCAGTAAAATGAACTAGAACTAAAGACACGTATCTGTAAATTGAACTAAACTGCCCATCTCTACTTACCGGAGATTTAGTTCTTGCTATTTGACATGCCTGTAACTTTATATTATTTCAAGTCGAACTATAGTATATACTGATGAGTCGTGGGTGAATACAGGGTATGCAGTAAATAAAACTTGGACAGACGGTAAATACTATTCAAAATAGTCGACAAGCTTTTAACCAAGGAAGTACTGGTTTGAAATCACCTACCGGGGTTGGACCTCGTTTTGCATTAGTTCATGCTGGTGATGATAATAGATTTGTTCCTGGTGCCGAATATACATTTCTCTGCAAGAAAAACACTGCTGATGTTCATCATGAGATGGATTCAGAAACTTACGAGGATTGGTTTATTAAGAAATTACTTCCAAATATACCGCAGAAATCAGTAATTGTTCTTCATAATCCTTCCCAACACTGCAGAAAATTAGAAAAAATGCCAACCACTGACGATATGCTAAAAAGGGACTTGCAGTTTTGCGTGTCCTAAATTAACCCGTAATAAAAGCAAGATTGACGAACTTGCAAAAGAAAATGGTCATGAAGTTCTTGGATTACCACCTTACCATTGCGAGTTAAATCAGACTGAAATGGTATGGGCATAAGTTAAGAACTGTATAAAAATGAATACTACCACATTTAACCCTGGAAGGTTACTCTTCAATTTAGTACATTAAGGTTACTCTTCGTCGAATCGACGAACTATTTAAAAAAAAATTCTGGCAGAACGATTTTTAAAATAAAAAATAAACAAAAATTTTTTTTTGTTCAGGGTTTTATTAAAAAATAAAGAAAAAATAAAATATAAAAAAAAATTTTAATTTTCTCTCATAAAATTCCATACGAATTTGTACTCTTTTTTTTTTGGTTCTTTCAAAGTAAATAACTTTTTAAACCAACAAAAACTTAAAAGATAAAAATAAAAGTGACTTATTTCATACACAGCATTTAATGATAATCAGTCAAGTAATACAAAAGAAAAAATATGTTTAGTTATTAGCCTTTTTTTATGCATGAGACACAAAGTTCAGTGTGTTCACCACAGATGCTTTTCTTGCATATATTACATGTAGTTTTCGTCATTCTGCGTTTGCTATACGGACAGAGG
>JARFOC010107444.1:0-11948 GCA_031763485.1 Osmoderma eremita | reverse complement strand
TTATAGTCACGATTACGTCTAAGCTACTTCAAATAGGTTCCCGTCTCGGTTTCAGTTACTTTGGTGCTAGTTGGGAGGTCATAGGAACCAGCGAACATTAGTTCGAAGATCAGCCAACGCTCATCATCCAGCTCCAGGTTATAGAAACGGAAATGCCGCCATTGTGGTAAGAAAAGTCATACGGACAACGATGGTTTCTTCCGGTAGGCACGATGTCATCTTTGCCATAAGGTGGGTCATATTGCTTCCGTTTGTTCAAGGAGATTAAATCAAAATGTTACGCCAAATAAAAATCGTAATTCTTGTAAATATGTAAATAATGTGAAAATTGATAGTTCTGAAGAGCTGAAGAGACGAGGATTTAAATGTTAAATTATTTCATTTAAATAGTTTTTTTAGTTCAACTTTGAAAATTAATTTGGAATTTAATAATAATTTATATTCAATGGAGATTGATACTGGATCTCCTATTTTAGTAATGTCTAAATTATTTTTGATAAAAATTTAAACAATTTGGAGTTACATAAAGCTGATATTAATTTAAAATCTTATAATGGCGAAAGCATTAAGGTGCTGGGCTACGTTACTGTTGAAGTAAAATATAGGAGTGATATTTGTAAAAATTGTAAATTATATGTTGTGGAAAATGGGGGTCCTCCATTAATGGGTCGCGATTGGGTAACTAAATTAAACATTTCCATTGACAGGCTATATAAAATCGAACGCAATACCCAGGGTTCAGAGAATGGTATTGCAAATAAATTAATTTCCTAATGTTTTTGAAAATGAATTAGGAACGTGTAAAGGAGACAAAGTTAAATTATATCTCACAGATAATGCAGTTCCTTAATATTGTAAAGTAAGGCATGTCCCTATGCTTTAAAAGGTAAAATTGAGGTTAAGTTGGACCGATTAGTAAGGCCAACCCCTATTATTTTTAGCGAGTGGGCAACTTCAATAGCGCCAGTATTAAAGAACAAATTTTCAGGTTCGTATTTGTGGTGATTATAAGGTAACCTTGAATCCCCAGCTATGTATCGAAAAATATGCGATACCCAAAATTGCAGATTTATTGGTCAATGTCAGGAATTGTAAGTATTTTACCAAAATTGATTTATGGAATGCTTATTCACAAATAGTTAGATGAAGACTCTAAAAAAATAGTTGTAATAAATACCCATAAGGGTCTCCTTGTTTATAATAGATTACCGTACGGCGTAGCATCTAGTCCGGGTATATTTCAAAGATTAATTGAAAATATTTTTGCCGGTTTACAAGGAGTTTCAAGTTTTCTAGACGATATTTTAGTTGCTGCGAAAAACAAAGAACATCCTAATCTGATATATGAAGTTTTTAAACGATTAGATAATTGTGGCTTAAAAATACAATTATCTAAATCCAGTTTTTTTCAAAATAAGATAGAATATTTAGGATTTGTAATAGATGAAAAAGGCATTCATACAGCTTCCGAGAAAATAGCGGCGATTGTAAATTTTAAGGTTCCGAGTAATGTAACTGAAGTTAGGGCATTCTTAGGTCTTGTTAAGGTCTAAATTTATACCAGATATAGCTGCCAAATGAAATGCTTTGTTTATACTTTTAAAAAGGAATTTTAAATTTAAATGGTCGTATGAACAACAAAAATCTTTCGAATTAATTAAAAAAGAATTAGTTTCGTCAAAAGTATTAGTACATTATGAGCCTAATTTACCCTTGGCTTTGTAGTAAAGTAAGTATTAATATGTTTGATATTAAATGTTAGCTGTTTTTGGTACTCAGTGTATACTTTTAGTTGTTATTTTCCTATATGGTTTTTTTATTGCATTATTTTTGTGTAGTCATTATTTTGTATGGAGTTCCCCATTCTGTTCTGGACCTCAGTAATATAAGTTGTGTTTTAAAATTAAATAAAGTTTGTAAAGACTTTGAAGTTTTTTACAATGTCTTTAAGTGTCTTTTACGGAAGTTGTCGAAAAGCTCTAAAGAAAAATCTACACATGCATCCATGGAAATTGACTGTAGTCCAGCAATTGTATCCTAGGGATCATGAAGCAAGAATACAATATTTCCTATGATTCATGGAAATTTTAAATAACGATGATGTACAAAACCTAACATTTATGTCTGACGAAGCGTGGTTTCACCAATCTGGCTGTGTGAATAGCCAAAATTACAGGACAGTGTCAGCAGAAAATCCTCATGGTTTTGTGGAATGCAGTTTGCATCCCATAAAGGTTGGTGTTTGTATCGGATTATCAAGCCGACGTATTATTGCCGACGTATATTTTTTCATAACACCATAAATGCAGAGAGATGCCGTAATGATTTGCTACAGCCATTTATTGACCAGCTACACGATGACTAGATTAATGAAGGATACTTTCGACAAGATGGAGCTACAGCAGATACAGTTTGGGAAACTTCGACTTACCTTGATGAATTTTATGACGATAGACTAATTAGTAGTTATGGATGTGCTCCCAGATCTCCAAATTTAACACCGTTAGATATTTATTTGGTTACTTGAAAATCAGAATTTATAAGAATCGTTTACACAACCTTGATGAGTTGCAAGCAGCCATTCAAAGATAAATTGGGGATATAACACAAGAGATTTTAATAAAGGTCTTTGATAATATGAAAAGAAGAGTGCAATTTTGCATTTTAAATCAAGGCATGCATTTTGAATGCATGTTATGAAACAATGTTTTTAAAAATAAGTAAAATCTTAAATTGATTTGATTTTTTATATATTCTGTAAATACTGTTTAAAGATTATTATCTATTATCTTTGTTTTTACTTATTTTTGAAATAAATTTCGATAATTTTAATTTATTTTATACTGGGACCGCTGCTATTTACACCATATACGGGCGATCTATCTATTCAGGGTCGCCAGGCATTCACTTCTTCAGGGCTACGCGTCTGACACCCAGTTACTGTATTCATTCCGTCCTGCTGATGTTGATTTTGCAGAGAGGCACATAAATGGCGATTTGAGTATTATAAGTCAGTTTGCGGTTTGCCACAATTTGCATTTAAATTCAGCTAAATCTACTAGCATTTTGTGTTGCTCTAAAAGAAATAGGTTGAGTGTAGAACCAAGACTACGAATCAAAATAGATCAGAATACCATACAATTTGAAAAACATATTAAAATACTAGGAGTAACTCTGGACAGTGATCTGAGATGTCATGAACATACTGCTAGGTTATGTCCGTGTATATACATTCGACTTAGAGCGTTATATATAAATAAAGACATAAGTTTTCTTCTAAAAAAGCAGTTATGAGAATCACTTATCATGTGTGTGTTTTCATACGCCATTTTAGTATATTACCCCTGCCTAGATTGTTGCACAACGCAGCATCTACAAGTTATACAGAATACCTGTTGCAAATGTTTCTTTCCCTTCGGAAGTACGAGCACATTACTTATAAATATACCCAAATTGGCTGGCTGCGTTTTCCAGATGTTAAACTCAGCTACTTGGTATTTCTATATAAATTATTACAGAAAGGATATCCCATTTATTTGCGAACTAAATTTGCATATCGTGGTGACAGTCATAATGTTAATGTTAGAGGGAGGGATACTATGAGCTTACCACAACATAGAACAGCTATGTTTAGTCGGTCTTTTAGTTATAATGCTGTAGTTGTCTATAACGAATATGTTGCAGTATTTAAAACGTGATGCCACTGGCTATGTTTAAGAGGCACGTCAGATCTCAGGTATGTCTCCCTACTAGAGCTCCACTGAATGTATTTATTACGAAATTATTTATTATGAAATTGTATGTGTATTATGTACTTTGTGACACTATCGAATTTATGTAGTTTTTGTTTTACTTATGTAGTAATGTTATTTAAAATTTTAAATATTCGCGCCCTTTTCCCCTACTTACCGCCTTCCGGAACGGAAAGGAACGAGAGTTAGTTGTTATTTTGTTATGGTATGATGTGCCGGTATTTTTCCGTTTGTAATCGTTTTTTTAAATTGAGAATAAGAAACAGTTTTAGTTCGTTTTATTTTTCATTCGTGTACACCACTACACTTATTAGTTTCCACAGCACGTTTCCACATAATTTGTAATTTAACCTCAAATATTGTTACTTTTTATGAACAACCATGGGTTAAGTGATAGAATAGCTTTTAGCTAAACTTCCCCCTAGGATGTTCTATTGCTATTATTCTTCTCTAAATAAAGACGATATTATTGTTATTATTTTGTAAATTGTCACCTTAGTACGTATAAAAAATAGTGCTACACCACTGGCTTCTTTCTGTAATTTAGAACTTCAAACTAACAAATCCAGGTTAGTAACACAAGCAGTGTGACCAACTCATATAATTTAACATTTTCGGTCACGTGGTTCTCGGGACTTGTTTACAAACGCAAATTAGCTAAATTGTTACGTCGGTTATTGTCGTGAAACGGGAAATGACTCTCTAACCAAGAATACAATAAATTTATTTTAAGCAGAAATTATATTTTATTTCCTTTTTCCTGATCATATTTACCTATATGAATGTCATAAATGAATCATAAATGCGGGGATTGGAAATTCCCCTAATTAAAATGATACCGACATTCATTTTACTATTAATCCACGTTTAAAATATACAGATCAACACAGGAATTAACTTCAAAAAGGTAAACAATTCCGAATACGCAAGTCTAATTAAACACAAATAGCGACCTTACAAATCCTACATAAATTTCCGTATCTGTCGACATCTGTTGATCGGACATAAAAGCGTCTGCGACTACGGGGGACCTCCCTCTCCCAACCCCAATAACGCTCCAGACACTTTATTGCCTCGTCCCATCATCCGACCGGCAATAAATCTCCCAATATCTCACAGCGTGCGCTGGCGGATCGACCAAAGTGAATGCGGGTCTAACTAAATTTTACCGCGATTTTGTGTCCTCACTAAACCGCCCATTTCCGTACGATTTATCGCACGCCACTGGTTCCAGAGGCGATATGTATTGCGGTAATCAGTGCTTTACACTTTTGCGCCAACGCGATGTTGTCAGTTTATGATGCTGGGGTTGAAGTTTGACGTTTTTGATGGATTAAGAAAGGGTAGAATGCGCCATTGCGGGGATAATATGAACTATAGGAGCTCTGGTTAGGGTCGTCTATCCTGTGTTTTAGTTTCTTTTCGTATGTTTATTATTTTAGTTTCTTGAAGCAAACATTTCAGTTCATTGGAAGGATTGGAGTTATATTTTAATATTAATAACAATAAGTCGAATACACGGTTGTGTTATAACATTATGATGCATGTTTTAAAGTGATCCTCGAGAATGTAAAACGCACTTCGACAAACTCCTATGTCAGTACCGAAAAAATTTACTGCTGTTATTAATAATGGAGATTTGCAATTTGTAAGTGTTGGCGAAATGGAAGCACACCACGTTCTATCTGTCAGAGGTAGAGCCTTAGAGGATCAAAAGTCAATTGGAAATGGGAAGAACATAAGACCACGGAGTGACCTACCCTATAATTCATAAAATTGGTAATCGCTTTTTGGAAACTGAAAATCTTCGACGAAGACAAGGACAAGCTAAGCCAACATCACCAGCATCAAGAGACAATCGATACCTATCGAAAATGGTATGTATAAGTCTTATACTTAAAGCAACCCAGCTTCGAATAAAGTTTGCTGCTGTCACTGAAAGGCTGGTATCAATGCAAACAAAGAATTATTTGCATAGCTCTAGCTTATATGCCCGAAGACCGTTGGTTTGTATTCCTCTACTACTACAGAGCATATAACAGCCTGTAGCATGCTGGCTAATGAGCATATCAATTGGGGTCATCATGAATGGAGACTACCATTATTCAGTAACAAACCTAGATTTACATTACAGCCAGATACTAGAGATACTTTGATTTGGAGCTTCCGGTAATGTCACTGGTTAACTTGTCAAGAGAAATGTATGGTTTTTACGGTATATGGGGAATTCAGTATTAGTGTAAAACCAGAAGCTACAAACTAATACCTTTATTAGTCACTACTGCTTGACTACTACTGCGCATATCACTTCAATTGCTGACATTACTAGCTACTACTAGCTTTACATCCTTCTTATTTAATCTGACAAACGGCTTGGCATTCTTAATCTGTTCCTATTTCTTAATTGTGCCAAGGCGATTTTTGATTATTTCTTACTCTTAGAATTTACATTGTCATGATTTTCTGGATCGCATGATTTTTTTAAGGATTTACGATTTTTGCCGAAGCACTCTTGGTGTGCATTTTTAACAATGTATGAGCTGGGCTTCTATATGAAACTTGTGATTTCTTTTTATTTTTTTTTTTCACGTACGCCATCTTACGTTTTCCATTTATTTGATTCACTTTAAAATAATAAAGTAAACATCCAAAATAAATAAAAGTTTACTTTTCTTAGGTTATACTATAAAGAGGAATATGTTACGGAAATAGGTTAGAAACAGTCATAGGGTGGAAAAAACAATTTTTGTGTTTTCAAGAGTAAAACCGGTTTAACAGGTACACGAAACATGATCGTCGTGTGAAGACTCTATTCGGTGAACAGAGTATAGTGATACTAGTCAATAAATGATTAGTGCGAAACAGACTACGGTCCATCTGAAGATATAGCACTTGAAGCATAACAATATGGCGATAAATTGAGGAAATATCCGGTTGCCAATGCACTTTGTGTATTCTTGGCTTAAACGTAGGTACCTATATCTAAAAAGAAAATTGCTGCACACAATGGTGTCAATAAATAAACTAATAAAATAAATAAACAAAAACAGTAATTTGCCCAAATTCGAAATAGTTTCGATATTATTACGGTTAATGATAATAACAGGTGCTCAATTGGCGCCAACAGCCAGTGGCGGGCGCATAGAAGTTTACACATAAAATGGTCAGAAATAAATTGTAACATGTACTCAAACACTTACCGTATTAAGTCTTCCGTAGAAGCACAAAGTGAATAATTGAATTTTATCGCCATTATAATTTAGGTCCGGCATTTCTGCTGTAAATTGTGTAACTTTTTCCAACATTGGTCGTTTTCGGAAGTTAGGCAATATTTTTATAACAATCGTAGAACCACGAAATACTATCTACGGCTGTGTGCATGGATACACGACAGATCTCGTTGAGACTCGTAATTATACTGGAGGTTGTATCCAATTTCCCTGATCTCGACCGAACGATTATTTTTTATGAGGCCACGTTAAATCTTCTATTTATGAATTTCCTGAAAGGAGGGTGCGTAATATCGATGAACTATAGCTGCTAAGATTATTAAATGCATGAAAAACATCCCACCATTATCATTAAAATAGAATTTATGAATAGATTACAACGTTATTAATATAATTTCTTTCTTTCTTTTAATATTTCCTTTTGAAAATTTGATTTTTTGTTTCTAAGAAATGTTTTTAATAACGTATTAATTTCATAACTGCTGCTGTGTTGTTTCCTTCCACCAAGCACAATAAAATCTTGTTTGGGTGCTTTGGAAGGTTTGGGAATGTGTGGTATCGAATCAGTAGGCTATAACCAATGACAAGAACCCTTAGAATTTGAGTACAATATCCACTTTTCGTCGCAAGTTAACAAACGATCAAGAATTGGTTCAATATCGTTGGGTGAAATGTTTGGGGAACAAATGGTAAGGCGACGTAATTTGTGATCATTTGGCAATTCATATGGGAGCCATATGCTTAACTCCACCTCTTTCCTAGCTGTTGAACGTGTTAACGAATGGTTTCACCACCCTTATTGAACCTTTCTGAAAGCTCTAGGGACGTTGTATTGAAATTTTCCTCCGCAATCTGTTGAATATACTCCTTCTTAATGATCTTTCTTCCCCTCAGAGCGCGTTCCATCGGTCAAGCTGAGATCTCCCGAAGAATCATTTCTGTTCGATCATTTACGGCATAATCTCTGAATATGGCACATATCTTTCGCGCCGCCACTGCAGCTTTGGTACTAAGTTTGTACTCATAGAATAAATAACACGGAATTTAAGTTTTATTCGTTGCCATTTTCAATTATTTAAAACAACAACAAAAAAAGAAAGTTATAGTCCATAAAAGAAAGATTCATACTAAAGCAGATGACAATTGACAAACAAGTGCTATCAATCAACAACTTAAAAAATATTTATGGCACTCTACTTTATATAAATAAATTAAAATTTATTTGGTTGCCTGATTTAATATTATGATTACTAAATAAAGGACCACGCAATAAAAAAAATACCGGATTATTCCTAAACATGGAAAGCAATTCCAAATCGCCAACTGATTTCTGACTCTTATTAAAGCAAAGCAAATATACCACATGACTTAAAGCCGCTACCACCGACTAGCTTCAAAGAACGAAGATGTTGATCGATAAGGAATTCTACACTGTGGAGGAGTACCACTTCTAGTCGGTCCCTGCTTGCAAATGTTTTATCCACTTTATATTTAGGAAATATATTTATTGTAGCCACTTAGTTAATATTTACGTATTGCATATGATATATCTATTATGTTGCCTGTGTGTCTTGTTTGTCTAGAAGTGATTTTGTGCTTGTCAAATTTCAATTTTAATTGTTATACTTTTCTATTCACTAATTTTAATTATTTCATTGCCTATTGTCATTAACATGTTAAATTCTGTAATGACGAATTCTGTAATGGTGATATTACAAATACAGGCTATTATTATTATTAAATGCAGCAGTTTGGCACGTTGTTAGACTCGTATATCGTTTCATCATTGATTTTTGTTCTTAAATACTAGCTGTGATTTTTCCTTGTCTCGGAAGGTCCAGTATTTTTCAATTGGTGATTTTAGAACGACTCCAAAAAGAAAGAATCTACAGAAGTTACATAACAAGCTTCTTTATAAATATTTTTAGTGTGATATTTTCACCAGCCATTCCGGATTTATCTATAATCAGATTTTTAACGCAATCAAAAACAGGTGTTTTACCGAAATTGTTCAAGGAATTCAGATTAGATAGCTAATCCTATAATTAGTGAAAGTGTAAAAATATGTTTGTATCAGCCTGTTTTTAAAGAGGCTATGTATTTGACCCTAATATTATTGTAAAGTGTTGGCTATAAATGAGTAGTGGGCGAATCCAATGAAAATATTATTTAATAGAATAAACGAATAACGAGTAGGTGTAGCAACAATGACCACATGATTTAAAATTACACCAATTTAAATTATATCAGTTGGTGACATAACTTGGATGTTAAATTCTCAATTACAGCAAGAAACCAGTGGTGTGGCACTATTTTATTCATAATAGGCCGCCAATTTATGAAATAAATTAAAACTATAGCAATTTATTGCAAAGATAAACAAAAACAATGCATAGTAATCTTCAAATATTATTTACGGAACACATAAAATCAAATCAATCATTTTTGGGAACCTAGCACGCTTTCGAACCGCGCCACAACTACGCTCTTGACGCGCAACACAAAATTTGCTTCTTTCGCGATGACAGCGCAAAGTATCACCAATACAAACGTAATTTTAGATTCAATAAATAACACTTCATTTATCAGGAAAAAAACTAACACTTTGACATTTTTTGAGTGAGGGACACCTTAATATATTATCTTCCATATCCTCCCTGATTTTACAAAACAAAACAGGTTTGTTTACCCATAGATTATTTTTAAAAGATCTAACAGCTCTGTATTAGGAACACCAAAACCTATATTATCTTTGAAGTGGATTTTTTACTGGTAAATTTTGTGTTCGCTACATTAGCCACATGTGTTACATATCTGCGATTTCTCCGAATGGGAATCCTTTAGTTCAAGAATGTATGAAAAATGTTTATGTTTGTACATTTATTTATCTGTTACTTTGCCGTTACAATAGTCGTTTACAAAAAGAAGATTTTTAAAACAATAGGGCGATCATTCGATCTCTTGATAAAGACGATCAAATGGTTCCATACTTTGGAGGATATTCGTGGAAGATTTATGGCTTGTGCGATTTGGTTTTTAAAATTTGATTGTCAGTCAATTCTTCAATAAATCAATTTATTTGTATTTAGCATTCACGCCCGGTCTACTGTTACTTTTTACTGACCTTTTTCCGAGTTAACATTTTCATTTTTTTGCCTGTTTCTTTTTGTTTTTTTTGTATATCATATTGATCATTGATAACTCATAATTTCGTATTTATCCTGAAATTAGGTTGTTCTTAGAATCTGCGGGGTAATAAATTGATGTCTAGCTTCGTCTGACGGATACATATATGAATCTTTTTAAGGCATAATTATGTTTAGGGATGATCATATCTCTTTTTCGTGTGTATACGCATTTTTGTTTTCCGTTGTAAATAGAGTTTGCTTGAGTCCCATAATTCACATTAAAAACATGAAATATTTTAAAAAGAATGTCGACCGCGTTTTTTGCTGTATCCGCTTGTAGAAAAATATTATCTACCACAACATAAATTTTTTTATGCTCTACCATTAATCCTTCGTACAATATATAGGGCTGAATCGTTTGCGTTTGTAAATATGCTTTATCACGTTGCGATTTAATGACGTGTTCAATAACTTCTGGCGTCTGGCAAAATTATATTTACAAACGTATACTACTAACGCGTTAATACTTACTTTAGCTTCAATTATAATGGCCTGAAGAACTTGAAATCACTGGGGCCTTTGGCGGAATTAAATATCCAATAAAAATATTAAAATATTCCCCTTACAAAACGATTTGCATTCGATAAGGCAAGAGATTTGGAAATTTTGTCAGATCGTTAGTATATATATATATATATATATATATATATATATATATATCCTGCGCACTATTTTGCGTCCATGCATTGGGTTTTCACGTTGCATTTTGCTTCCGCGACTATTTTACGTCCGTATAACGGACGCAAGACCGACAAAGATACTAGTTCTCCAAGCCGCATGACCAACAGCATACGCGTTGACGGACGGTTTGGTATTCATGGGTTATAAAAAGTTTCCTTTATTTGTCTTACAGTAGATAATTATAGTAAAAAATCTGTTGGTGATGAGCAAACATATTTTATATTCCAAAAATCTACCGTATACAGACGTATATTTTACTTATTTACTTATATTACTGTGCATGCAGTAACCGATCGTGTGCCTAAATAGTAAGAGAATTTTTTTCCTGTGGGCCATGACGATCAACAGTGACCGAACAATATTTTTCAAAACTAAATAAAATAAGAATATGAGTAATATCTAAGAAAATTGTTTAGAACAGTATTATTGTTTCTACATTTCCTAAAAGAAAAGTAAGTTGATCCAGAAAGAAATAGTTGAAAGCATGACTTGGTGCACAACGCGTTACGTGATCATAGCTTTGTTTTCTTATTCATACAACCTATTTCAAATTGATTTAACACATTTGAGGAGATCAGCAGAAACAAAATGGTATATGTGATTAATTTATGAAAAACGAGGTAAGTGCAAAAATGCACTTAATTTAAAAATTGCACAGATTAGAAAATGCAGTGAACTCATTTTTAATGGGTTGATCACTTATACCATTTTGCTTCTGACCTCTTCGTATATCATATTCAGTTAACCATGATTGCTTGAATTAGTATATCCCAATGCATTTTTTGTGCAGTTTAAACTTCAGCAGTAAAGTTAAAATCTTATATATAGTTTTCAGTTATATTAGTTTTATGAGTTTAGATTCAATTTCTTTTTGCTATCGGTATTATTGCGGCAAAGCAAATTTCAAGAGTGGCGGCGACCAGAGCTAATAATTACAAGTTCGCAAAAAAAGATATTCACTTGATTGCGATACACCTGTGGTATTTTTGCCAGTGGGTTTTGAGTAGACACTTGCTAGAATTAATTTTTATTATAAATATTAAAAAGACGCAAATACCATCGCTAATTTTAATTATGTAAGGCATTTACTATACCGT
>JARFOC010107433.1:0-11950 GCA_031763485.1 Osmoderma eremita | reverse complement strand
ACCATACGGTTGATGAAACACCTTGTCCCGGAATTTAAAAGCAATAATTCACAATTTGAGGTTTTCGATAGTGACAAGATAGACATTACGAATGATTATGAACAGCGACACACGATTAAATCAAGCGCCAGTCCGTATCCTGATGGTTTTTACCATCCTCAACCGAGGTGGGGCGGAAACTATGGTGATGAATTATTTTAGGGCGATTGATCGTTCGAAGGTAATGTTCGACTTTCTGGTGCACCGTCAGCAACGAGGGGCGTATGAAGATGAAATTGAACAGCTTGGAGGAAAGATTTACCGGCTTCCGGCGCTGAATGTGCTGAAAATTGCTTCATATAACAAAGCCGTGACCCATTTTTTCGATGCACACCCCGAATACAGGATGGTCCACGGGCATTGTTCCGAATTGGGTTATTTCATATACCGGCAAGCGCATAAGCGGGGACTTGAATTTATTGCCGCGCATGCGCATAGCTCACCCAAAGAATATGACCTGAAAATGCCGGTCAGGAAAATGCTTAAACACCTAATACGTCCCTATCTTACACACTATTTCACATGTGGTAAAGATGCAGCACGTTGGCTGTTTGGCAAACGGTTGGGCGAAAAAGCGATCTTTCTTCCCAATGCCATCGACGCCCGCTCATTCTCGTTCGACAGTGCGAAAAGGGAAAAAGTCAGGCTTGCGCAAGGGTGGGAGAAAAGGTTTGTCGTTGGGAACGTATCACGATTTTCTTATCCCAAGAATCACATTTTTTTAATCGATGTTTTTGCGGAAATACTCCGTAAAGAACCCTCCGCGTTACTTGTATTGGTGGGCAGCGGAGGAAGTATGGAGAGTCCAATCAGAAAAAAAATAGAAAAGTTGGCTCCGCGAGAAGCAAATAGCAACCACTGACGATATGCTAAAAAGGGACTTGCGGTTTTGCGTGTCACAAATTAAACTGCAGTATGATAAAAACAGGATTGACGAACTTGCAAAAGAAAAAGGTCATGAAGTTCTTCGATTACCACCTTAATAAACCTATAAGAAATTGCTTCCTATTATACCGCAGAAGTCAGTGATTGTACTTGATAATGCTTCCTATCCCAAATAATGGAACCGGAAGTAGTAATGTACACCTGATTAGACAATTTGCCAACCGTGTATCGAATTCTGATAAACTCGGTACTGCATTCGGAGGTTGAGACGATCTATAGTATGTTTAACCTATCTATAGATATAACGTTTTCTGGATCATTTTCTGTCTATACATATAACCATTTAGCCCTTCTTTTCAGTCGCAAAACGTCAGGTGATTTGTTAGCTCCTTTGATAAACCTTGGCATGTGATAGCTAATGCGATTCTTAGAAAAAATAGTATATGAACTTAAGTACGATCTTTAACTTTTTTTTTGTTTCAAAGTTAAAGCGGCAATATCTAAGTAATACCGTTTATTTTATGAAACAAAGCATAATATATCAAAACTACGAAAAAATTATAATTATAACATTTGTTCGCAATGTCTACCTTCGGCTCGTATATAAGCCTAACATCGACGAAAGTTTGTGTGGCACGATGTGGATTGCATATATGATGCAGCGGCGGCAGATGCTGACGTTACAGGTGGGCATTAGCTAAGTTAGTACTGATTCGTGGGGTGTCGTGCTGTGTCTGTGGTGGTTACCAGACAACCTACCTCGTAACGCCTCGGCTTCTTAGCCTTGCGATCCATATCTGGAAGGGAATCGAGAAATCGACCCCGAACGGTAATCCATCAAACGTGGACGAGGGAACTCTTCCGACATGGGTAGCACGAGCACGAGGAAGGAAAGCCACCGGCCTACCGGTCCTTTCATTGGAGACGGACTCGTGCGAGTAGTGAAGCTAGGTAGCGTGCGGGTATGCTAACGCAGGTCGCCGATCTACCCCCTCTTTGGGAGGAGGACAAGTTACTTCTGTGTCTGTAACAGCGCGAATGCCGGCTCATAACGTCAGCACCAGCCGCCGCTAACCTATGTAGAATGTGGTTAGCTGCAACTTGAATCCTTTCGACTAACTGTTGATGCGTAGCTATTTCTACTTGGTACATAAGATGCTTCATGGATCCCCATACAAAATAATCCAGCAAATTTTAATACGCAGATCATGAGGGCAGTGTATTGGACATCCATGAAATAGTCATCATTTTGGGTTTGTTGCTGAAGAACCCATTGCAAAATGCTAATCGTTGTTATACATCTTCGGGTTGTAGACCTTATACATTTTTCAGATGGAATGGATGTAATATCTCACGTTTCAATACACGCCAAATAATACTTTGAGTTAGATGTAAAGCGCTTAATACATCTTGTACATTTGGTTCAGGTGCACCAATAGTCTTTGCAACCGAATTCCCTGTTTCTTGAAGTACTCGAAATGCCGAACTAAAAACAGTACGTATGGATTGATGTCTGTTTGGGTACCTGCGCTGGTATTCTCTGGCTGCTGCTCTAACGTTTCCATCACAAAACCCATGTACAACAATTATATGTGCGTATTTTTCCGATATAAATGGAAGCATCTTCGAAACGTAGAATTCTGACACATGGAAACTTTGACAACATGGGATCAACAATTTTTGTTTTTATCTCAGCCAACTACTAGTTGCACATTTTTGAAGGCTTATAACTCGGTAGATCCGTGTTTTATTTTATGAAATAAACCATATTATTTATTTCCTGAGGCGGTATAATTTTGAAGCAAAAGAATATGGGGGCTATGTTCATATAACATTTTTTTTTCTTTTCCGACTTGAAATAGCAGAATTAAAACAGAAAAGCACCTTTACCACCTCAATAAGTGAAAGACTCTAATGAATCTTTCACTCATTGAGGTGGTAACGGTATTTTTTGCTTTAAATCCTTATGTTTATAGACACACTGTACTAATACTATTTCTACGTGTGTTACCTATAACGTAATACTTACTAAATCTAGGTAAAACGTTGTGCATTTTCGTGAAAGATTATTATGTTTATGTGAAATTGGTGTTACGATTGTAATAGGGAGCGCCGAACACTTCTTTAATTCACTATTCATGCATCCACATCGATACATTAATTATTTTTCTTAAACCTTCAGTTAGCCGATAGGAGAGACTTCACAAAAACCAATGATTCAACGTTAAGATACATATTATACACCGAGCTTTTATATTAGAAATGTTTTCTTTATAGGTAATACTGCCTGTATATAACTGACTCATGAAAAAATCGTATGAGTTTTCTTGAAAAAATGTTTTGGTGACCTACTTTTTCAGAACTGCTGGAACATTTGGAGCTATTGAAGAAGGGTTTGCGTTAGTATTGAATTCGTTTGCAACAAATTCTTATTTTACAAAACATTTAATCCAAATGCAGATCAACTTTATCAAATGTTAGGGATGAACTTTAACAAATATGGAAGGATGTGGCAACAAAGAGGCACAAGAGTGTAAGGAAACCCGGGAAGAAAATAAACCTTGATATTCAATACATGTGGTCAAGGGCTAAAATAACAAGGCAAAGAGCAGTAAAGATAGCAAGGACTGTGAGGCAGTACGATAAACACACTGTTCGGATTACTCCTCCCGCACAAGTATTAAATTAATTCGGGAAGTGCCGAATTAATTTAATACTTGTGCGGGAGGAGTAATCCGAACAGTGTGTTTAGGCAAAGAGCAGATGATCAATACTAACAATATACAGCAGCACATTAACAAGAAACTGGAATTGTTGAACAGGAACAATGATGCCTTGGATTGAATAAAAGAGATAAATAGTGTTTTGAAAACAGGTCCTCCCCCTTCGACAATCGTTGGCTGAATGTCATTCAAATATTCTATCTGAACTTTGTATACATGTCTCCTAAAAATAAAAAATACCCTTACCACCTCGATAAACTAAGTTGCCATCCTCAGCAGAATCTATGAAGGAAGACAATGTTAGACATCGCACTCTGGGAGATTTGCACCACGCAGAACACCACTTGAATAACACAGTGTATCTTCCTTCGTAGATTCTGCTGACGATGGAAACTTAGTTGCAGAAATACGAATCCAGGAATTCTTCACTCATCGAGATGCTAAGGGTATTTTTTATTTTTACTATTTTAAGCGACCGTATCCTACTATTTGTATTTTATATGTCTCTTAAACTTCTTTGTTGGTGCCTGTGAGATTTTAATCCTTTTTGTATCATACCAACATAGGAGCAAATGAGAAAGTAAGGAAATGAAAATAGTATAATAGTTGATGAATAGTTGATGATAAAGGAGCAATTTTTTTTTACTTAGAATAACTGTGTATAAATCAGAGAAAAAATATAAGAGAAGTCAATAAAAGATGTAAAAAATATCGTTCAGCTTACGTTATATACGATCCTCATACTTTGATTTTTTTTAAATATTAGCAATCATGATTATGCTTCTATATTATTTACTTTTAAAACTAAATCTACTTATTGAGCTATTATGTGTACGTATTGGAAATAACTATTGCTAAAGATAATGTTCTTTCTTACATTACCTCAAATCTCAAACAAAATTTCTTATATTTATGGTGGAAGGAAAAACAACAAGGCACTGTTGGAGCATTTATTTTAAGCAATAAAAGAGGAGCCGAAAGTACTTTGAACCTACAATTAAAAAATAGAAATTAGAATTTTCATGCTTAATTGCGAGAAAAATTAAGTGCTTCAAGTACACATTTTTATTGCTTAAAGTAAATATTTCCAGAAAGAAACTTGTTGATAAGTACGTATGGATTGATGTCTGTCTCTACATAACCAAAGGAGACTGATACAAATCGCTGGTACAATTGCCCAAGGAAGTATCCTCGAGTCCCTGTATTTTATTGAGTTTGTGAATGATCTGACGTGCAATTAAACTGCGTACACAATCCAATACGCTGACGACACTGTACTTATAACATCAGATACAAATATTGATACGATGAGACTCAAAGTAGATGAATCAGCCGACCGCTGGTTTGCTACGAACGGACTAATGTTAAATAAAGGAAAAAAAAACATCAAAATGAACTTTACAGCCAGCCGGCGCCATGCTGACCTGCGTGGTGGTGATGCTAGACACCTCGGTATCAACTTAAATAGCTTACTAACCTGGAAAAAACACATAAGCGACTTAGTCAATTCCTTGCAATCAGCAATATTCGGTATAAGAAGAATTAGCCGAATCATACATGCAACTTCGGCGAAACTCGCGATGTTCCATGCGAAGGCTACTTACGGCATTCGTGCATGGGGACAAACCACCCACATGCACAGAGTTGTGCAATTGTGCAAGCGGCTAGACCAGCTTTCAAACTGCTCCGAATACTAACAATGCCGTCTGTCTACATATGGCAGCAGCTAAAAGAGACACACGCGGATAGGCAGCTCCTCCCACGAAGGCGTGACATCCACTATCATACCACGAGTCTGAAGCTCCAAACAGACTATCTACGCCTAAACTCATCTCAACACCTAAATTAGGGACGGAAACTATACAACTCTACACCGAAAGAATGGAAACAACTGCCAAATGGACAATTTAACACGCGAGTGAAAAAGTTTTTGATAGAGAACGCATTCTACGGTGTAGAAGAATTCTTAGTTGGAATAAAGGAAAAATAATATGCCCATCCAACATCATACTTAATTTATATATATGAACGGTAAAAATGTTGAGTTCTAATAAAGTTGTGTTATTCTATTTTGCCCTAATGGTACTTTAGAAACACAGTGCTTGATGATAGCACAATAAGTTGTTCCTTTTGTAATATATTTTTAGGAAATATATTATAAGGATCTTTACCAATGTGCTCCGCATTCTAAAATTTTTGCTACGACTACTCTCGTACTTAAATGTATTATTACGTTCTCACTATTGCATATCTACTTGAAAAATATTCTTCTTGGATCCACCCTCCTTTATCAAGTAGTTTGAATTTTTATTTCTTCTCATTTTATGGATGCGGTACCTATTAATATACAATCTATGAAATAAAATTCAGCATTTTTTATGTAAGTACATTTTTCTTCGTTAAGCAATATCCATTACTATAATATTTTTAAAAAGCCGTGTTTCCAAACGCACCATAATTAGTGAGGTAATGTAAAGTTACGAAACAACAATTCTTTAGATTGCTACATTAAATTAACTAGAGGCGTTCAGGGAAGTATAGTTAAAAAATAGTTGTAAGCTCAAATAAATTATGTCTTCCCGAATAAAGTACTGCACCGGTAGTTCACTGTGATTTATAAAACTACGCAATCGATAGCGTTTATTAGCGCTACCAAGACTTTTAACATAGGAAGAAAATGCAATATATTTCGTACAGGAGATCACGAACTGGTTGTAGCTCTTACCAAAGACATGTTTCCGAAGTGAACGCAAATCGATTCTTATCAATATGTCAAGCAATTGCTGTAACTGAACGGTAATACTTAAATGTTTTACCAGTTTAAAAGGTTAAACATATAAATTTAATGGTACAGCAATGAAGTCGTAACATGTATGTCAAGATCAAGTTAACTAGGAGCCTACAACACATGCAATTTTTCGTAAATATCAGGTATCTTAGAAAGATAACTTGAGGAATATCTATAAGGGGATGTTGATAGTAGTTGTTTGTAATTGCCAGTTAGCTCGGAAACTTTCTAGTGGACAAAATTCAATGTGGTTGCTATGGTTAAAACCATGATATTATATAAATAAATCCTAAATACTTAACGTCCATAACATGAGCGGCGATAAAACTGCAATTTTTGAAAGCGGGTCAATGGGAGAAAGGTAGATTTTGAAAAAATGGACTTTCAGTTGTTGAGTATTTATTTCTGAAGGGACAAATAAATTTTTGATGATATGATAGAAGCCTTAGGTGATCAGTGTTCTTCATTGCGGGATTTAAGAGAGGAAGAGCAGACATCAACGATTAATATCTCTTTGGAAGACCAGTTTCTACGTATACTCCGAAAATCATTTATTCTATCCATGATATGATGTTATAGGATCGACGAATTGGGTTCAAGCGTATAGCAGAAGTATTGCGCATTTCCTATGAACATGTGTTTCACATAGTTCATTAAGACTTGGTTATGAGAATGCTTTCAGCCAAATTGATTCCCAATAAATAGTTGTAATGCTTAAATGCTGGCCAGAACCGTGTTCGAGTTACGTCATCGAAAAAAATCTACCGCCCTTTTAATGATTCTTCAAACATTTTGAATCGGCTTGCTACTAGAACAGAAACTTGGGTGCGTCACTATGACCACAATTCTAAGAGCGGCAACATTCTAGTTCTTCACCAGGCAAAAAATTTCGCGTTCAAAAATCGGCTGGCAAGGTCATTCTCTCGGTTTTCTGGGGCAAGGATTATATAATTCTGATAGACTATTCGGAACAGTGCATACTGAATTGCCAATAAAATTATGTCAGAAAATTGCGAAGAAAAGCCGCGGAAAACTTGCAAAAGATGTACTCTTTTTGCAAGACAATGATCCTGTTGACAAGTCGTTGATTACATAGCAAGCCGTCCTATTCTCCAAATTTAGACCCATCAAATTATTTTTTCTTCCCAAAACTTTTATATAATAAAAGATTGCCCACAAATGACAAAGCCATATGTGCTGTTGATGAATAGTTTATAGTAGACAAGGGCAAAGATTTTTTTGAAGGGCTTAGAATCATTTTATGAACGTTCTGCTATGTGGAAGTCTTAAAGAAGATTATGTTTAATAAATCAAATTTTGTCTTGAGATGTGACAATTCATATGGGAGGTTAAATACTTATCAATACTCTCTCGTATATTCATATTCATTCCAATAATACGTGCATTTTGAAAAGGGCAATGCAACATGTACCATGTTTTTTGAAATAACGAACTTGACGTAAGAAGAAATAATAATAAACAGGAAGAGTATACTATGCAAAATGAACTGTATATACATATATGTATCTAGAGATTAGCTATGAACACCAAGATCATAGGAATTAGAACTACAATTGAGTGGTACTGCCTTAGATCATGCATATTAAATGGATGCAACTATATTTCCCAAGTGTGTTTCCAACATATCATAGACATTAAAAAATTGCCGCATTTCTGTCTAATATACGGTTATTGGTATCTTCTTGTTCGCACCTGACCACGCGTGCGCCACGGCATGAGAAACGCGCGAAATTTGAATTTAATTTGGCAAACATCAGAGATAATAATGATGCATAACCTACTTTTGTAATGTGAACACGTGTGTAGTAGTACGAGTTGAAATAATGGGTTCCCGGTACAAATTAATGTTGAAATTGTTAAATATAAACAATAACGAAGTAGCGTGAAGAATTAGGTAAGATGTCACTAAAGTATTAATTTCATATCAGTTATTAATAGCAATTATGTTTTAGATTATCCCAATATGGCAAACGAAAGATTGGCAAATGCAGAACCAGGTTCTACTTGTTCGAAGAGAAGTGTGGACCTGCATGCACACATTATACAAGCTGAAGAGATAAATCATAGCATTACAGGTTTAGATTCCAGCACAGATCACAGCATAGCCGATCCAGATTTTCTTTTCAAGAAGAAAAGTATGTGAACAAATAATCATCGGTATCATTAGGTTCCAGAATATTCAGAACAACATGGACAATCTTTCCATGTGGATTATTAAACTGAATCGCTGCCACCAACCAACAAAAGAAACAGTCACGGTGATACTAGATTAAGTAGAAAAGAACGTAATAAAAAATGGAACAGATGGAGAATACAAAGCACTCTAAAGGAAAAGAAGTATACACGCAATGCGATCAAAGGCGATTATTGCCACTCGAAGCTCGTAGTAATAATTTCCAAAGTAAATTTCCAGATGATAATATATTTTTAATGAATGTTGAATTTTTAACAGACAGGTGCAATATGTTGGTGATTTACTGGTAATTAAAGACAAGAAAACAATTCCCATCTATAAAAATAATAGCCCTAGACATAGGCACGTTATGGTTAATTAAAATTTTCAAGTGAATGGACGTTATACTAATGTTGATATTAAAGAATCCGGTACAAAAATACCTTAGCTCAGGATGTACCTTTTTAAACGATAAATTTAGAAAGAATAGGAAAAGTAAATAAGTTACAACTGGTAAATGCTTACAGAAACAGTGTTAAGTGTTTTTAAGTTTTTTTAAGATCTGTCGTGTTAACTCAATTTTTAATTTTATGTTCAGAATAAAAAGTAATATTTGCAGTTGTGTTTTTCTGTTAATTTGTTTGTTACTGTTCTTATGTTTCTGTTTATATACACGGATTTAAGTCATTATTGAAGCTAGGGCAAAGAGAGGTTCATTAAAAAGTTAAAAAACAAAATATAAATAAGGTGATTACTTCTCCATGTTACAACCAATGACATAACACAATAGAAGCAATAAAATAACATTTGGTGTTCAAAACTCTGACTTAACTGCCTTAACCATCGCATCTGACGATATATTTAAAATCTTAAAGTGTACGTCCATTTAATTCGTTTATATATAACATAAATAACAATAAAACACAATTCCCTCACAACAGAGAAGAGATAAATAGCTGTCTCATAGACATTTATAGACAACAGCTGATATTGACAGTGACGACAATCAGTGTAATCAATTGTGGAATCGCATACGTCCCATAATAAATCGCACGGATTGCACTTGCGTTTCCGTTTCCGATTCCACGTGTTGTCAGATAAGGGATAGCTACATGTAATGTTCTTAAGCAAAAAAGTAATTGCTAGAAAATCGTAGGTTGTACATGTTGGAAACAGTAACGTATATAGTCTAATATGGTGACAGCTGTATCCAGGTAATATATATGATCTAATGTTACTGCACACCTATGCTTTTGTGCAGTACACAATGTTACTGTTCATTTTTGTATTATTATTTAAAAGCTTCTAATTCCACCCAATAGCGTTTACTCCTATGGCCTTGTTTTCACAGTCGGACTATAATGTTAGGCAAAAATATTACCTGCGTTGGCAGAACGATGAGCGCTACGCATATCATTATCACCATGTACAATTGGGAAGGCCATATATCGGGAACGAAGTCCCCGTAACCAACTGTAGAAAAAGTAACAACTACGTAATACGTCGCTTGAAATAAATTTAGATGTCGATGACCAGCTCGTTGAAAATGTTGAATACCGCATACGCTAGAAAGAAATAATTATTTTATAAAATAATGGGATATAGTGGATTTAGTAGGTTTGAAAGAACTAAAATAAAAAAATTATCACCTCAGGTTGAGGCGGTAAGGGTATTTTTTTGTTTTAGTTCTATCCAATTATTATTTATTTATTCTTCTCGTAAGCATATTGTAAATTAAATACTTATTTTATAGAAATCACTAGGACATATAAGTTTTTTGTTATAGTTAGGTAATTTAATTAGTAATAATTATAATAATAATTTTTGTAGTTTTTTGATCATATCTTAGAATCTTAAAATGTTTTTCTTGAGTAATGATTGATAAATCCTCGCATCCTGGCCGGTTTTTGGCACTAATTTTCTTCAATATGAGCTCGTCAGAACCAGATGATCTGACGAAAAATAACTTCTGGTGCATAATTTGAATATTTAGTTAACTTGAATAATTTAGTTAGTTTTGTATCTTTTTATTCCTAGTATTTTTTTTCAGTTTCATTACGGAAAATATCCGTGATGTGACAGCTTTTTGAGAACTTGGCCAAAAATTAAATTATAAATACTGCATTACATTTAAAATTCATTATATTATAGAACCATAAATATTATTAACTAAATAACCAGAATATAAGTATTAATGGATATAAAATTTCTGTAAAACGCGGAGAAAGTAAATATTTCCATCCAGAAATCTGCAAAGGCAGAGAACAGTAAAAGTACTTAATATTATAAAACCCACACAACTCTCTTGATGCTTTACGCAGGGAATAACACAATATTTAAGTTCCTACGTCAATACAAAACGTATCAAATGTTAATGCTTAGTAAGAAATAAAAAGGCTAAACGTTCTCTATGGTGATGCAAGAGAAAGGAATATTTTGTGATTGAATTAATTTAACTATAAAAGCAAAGGAAGGGAAGGAGATTTCACAAGATAATTTGTAAAGATATCGTTGGATAATCACAATAAATTATATGAGCTAAAAAATGAAAAAATGACAATAAACATTCATCAAAATCTTTAGTTTAAAAAATAGAGCTTAGCCGTAAAGAGAAAAAAAAGAAAGACAAGTGAGTAACGTGTATACTTATTTTAGTTCTAGGTCGTTACGTTTTAAAGATATACATATATACCGGGTGACCAATTGAATTTATAATTAAGGTAAGCCATGAATATTACAACTTATTCGGTAACACATATTTTAGTAATTGTCAATAAAGTATCACACCAAATTATTATAACATTTGTAAGATTCTAAAATGTTTAATTTGGAACACAAACATTTTCTTACTGAATTTTAAGAATCATTCGTTTTTGAACTTAGTTGTTTCATTATTAAGACATTAATCAAAATCATGCATTTTCATGCATTTTAAACGCACATAACATAAAATTATTACTTGTGAGTTCGTGATAAACATTACTAACAATGACATTACTAATTAAGCAGTGTTATAAACTTCAACACTCAAAGCGTATTTCAATTATAAATTCAATCGCTCTCACGGTATAATAAAAAATGTCAAAGGATGACAAGTAATAAAATTACTAACCGAACAAATGCAAAACCAAATGGGGGTATTAAAACGGCATTTTAGAATATAATAATTGATTAAGACGCAGTAAAAATTCAATCACCGGTTTTTCCACTTTCTTTAAAGATTAGTTAGTCACTAAAAAATATGTATATATATATATATATATATATATATATATATATATATATATATATATATATGTCAATTAAAAAAAAAGATATGCA
>JARFOC010107423.1:0-11950 GCA_031763485.1 Osmoderma eremita | reverse complement strand
GCTAATTAACTCTTATAGATAATAATTAAACAAATCATATGCGCTAACAATATACAGGATGTTCCATTTAAAATAAGCGAGTTATTGCGCCTTATTAGTTGGTATAAGTCAATAACATTTTGTGTCACCCTGTATTATTAATTTGACGATTTTGTTAACATTGTACAATACTACTGCGTACTGGCTACATAACTATTAAGCTGAAAGGATTTTTCCCTGTAATGATAGTTTTGATTTCCGTTAAAGTCTCTACAGTCGTTTAAAATATTAAGTAGGATGGTAAACGAATAATAAAATAACTATAAGTGAGGAAACAGAGAGAATATACAGATTACAGCATCATAAGAGTAATAAATTCCTAATCTATTCATAAAAGGTCGGAAATCTCTTTTCTCTGAATAATACTGCGGCTAGAAGAGTGTTTTGTAATAAAGGTGGTAACAATAAAATCTTATCTTTACGGAGTAGTGGCAAAGGATTATCAGGCAAGAGCTTTACCAACACAATTTAGGATTAACTAATGCGAAAGATATACTCAGAGAGATGGATGGATTATCTCAAATTTACGAGCTAAATTATGCAGGTCTAATAAAAAGAATTATATTCCAAACACTAAACATATGTATAAATAGATTATAGCAGAAAGATTGTTCGTAATACTTAAAAATAATTAAACTTCGGTATCCCGAATATTTTGTTTGGAAAAAAAACATGGCCCGTTGCCATGCCAACTTGGTTTTTGTTGTGTATGGTCAAGAGATGGCGCTACGACAACAGAGTCTCCACGTTGTTCACACAGTATATGTCTTGTAACTTGTACGATACTTTGTACGTAACAAATATGCAAATGTTTTAAGTCTTCTCTTTTGTGTATCTACTGGTAAATACATAACAGTTTTATGACGACACACTAATGATATCAATTGCGCCTGCGTATTATCAACTTACACAATATTTTTAAATTTCAAATCATATTTTTATAACCTTGAAATATTTTTGCAACTGTACATTATCAAACCGTTCCCACACGTGCATCTGCATATCAACGATGTGAGATTAAATTTACGCAAAACTGATACGCATCCGGCCAATGAGAACTGACGTATAGGGCGCTTTCAACTGCATAATATGGATACTATAAAAAATAAAATAAAATCAGCGGCATCATTCATTCGATACAATGCGACGAATCTGCATCACTACAATCGGCAGGGGTGCATCTCGTGCATTCTCTCTTTCCTCATTTAAAACTGTCCGGTAATCCGTACAATATACACACCGACAAAAGGTGGACTTAATAAGCGTCGGGAGGACGCGTAGGAAATTGTATCACCCGTTTTTTTTCTTCACTTTGTTAACATACGGAAGCACACAGTAACTAGTTTCTCTCTCTCTCCCTCTGCAAACCGGGAGTTATAATAAGGCCCTAAGTGCGCGACATTCAGCACACACATCGCACATACACCCTTACACCGCATTATATTTATACGCCGCGTCGGAAGATTCTTTGTTCGAAATCGCGCGTGTGACGTCATACGAGTACGCTAGCGGCAGATGGTCGCAAGTCGGGCACACCCCGGGACGCGTGGCTTTTGACAATGGCTCCGGTTTCGCGAGAGGGGTCCCTTTGTAAACAACACATAGTCGGCATATAGTCGGATCGAACGGCAGTCGATTTAATTATGGCACATGTACGATTTTTAAGCACTGGATACGGTCGCATCGAGGACGGTGTAATCATGCTCAACTTACCCTCTATATAGTTCGGGAAAGAGAATCCCCATGTCCGCGTATATGTGCGGATTTGCATCTCCAATCAACAGATTTGGATGCTAATCTGCGATGTATGCGAGAAAGGAATGAAACGACAGAACATTTCCAGTTTAAAAATATGTCATCATCGTCATAATATCATCTCCTCTTCCACCCACGGTGTAGAGGTAATTATTCTTCTCCACTGCGTTCTATCTGTTGCCATTGTCTTTGCTTGAGTCCACGAAATGCCCTTGTCTGCCAAGATTTTCTTCATACCTTCATACCACGTAACTCTGGGTCTACCCCTGGCCTGTTTATCTTGTATTTTAGTTTCCCAAATAATTGTTGAATGTCTCTCTTCCCCCATTCTAGATACCTGACCGAACCATCTTAATTGTTGTGCCTCGCTTTTGTTGATTATACTTTAATCTTTAGACGCCTTCTGATCTCCATCTACACCATCTATTTTCTCAATATTGTCATTTCGCAGGCTTGTACTTTACTTTTCAGTTTTTCTGTTAGAGCCCATGATTCTGAGGAGTACATAAGTACAGACTCATGTACCTTAATTTTTGGTTTTTTGCTAATATCTTTTTTATTGAAGCAGGTGATATATAATGCTCAATAGATTTTATTGGTATTTGTTATGCTATTTTTAATTTCTCCTTTTAGACGACCTTTCCCTTTAAACTTGGATGCAAGGTATTTAATAAATTAAGTTTCTTCTGGAACTTCATTTCCTACTTCTATGGCTATATTCGTAGTATTACGTCCTATGCCCAAAATGTCTATCTTTTAGATTTATTTTTAATTCGTATTCCTTTACTGCTTCAACCCATGCTTCTATTTTGTTTCTTAGCTCCTCCTACTCGTTTGCAATTAAAATTAGATCATTAGATATGGGTTCCACTTTTCTATACCCTATAAAAGAGTTCTTATATCTACTCTTTGCCTTGCGTGCTAATTCGTCCATTAGCGCTATAAAGAGTAGAGGGCTGAGCATAACTCCTTACCCAACCCCTTTCCTTGTTTTGAATTCTTCTGTTCTTAAACCTCCATGTTTAAAGTTTCTGCGTATATGATTTTAACCACTTCTATCATTCTTGTTTCAACACATATCTTTGATCTTGAAACACACGGTCGAGAGCTTTCTCTAGATCTCTAGAATTGCACTTATGTATATTGTTCGATTTGTTTTAATGATTTTTTCAGTTATTTGTCTAAGCACAAATATCCATCCCTGCGTAGATCTTTCTGCTCTGAAACCTGTCTGAGTGTCTAGGAATGTTGGCTCAAGATATTCTCTTAAACGTTCCCCTATTATTTTCTCATATATCTTATAAGCTACGCATAGTAGGGAAATCTCTCTGTAGTTATTCTATTGCATTGTTTCTCCTTTTTTGGGAGCGATTATTGCAATTTGCCAGTCATAGGGAATTTTTTGTGTGTTCCATGCTATCGATATGATTTTGTCTAACATGTTTTCTTCCTTTTTCTCCCATAAAATTTAAATTTTAATCATAAACAGATTAAAAATGTGTATTAAAGAAAATAGGAATCTAGGTAGTTCGCAATGATTACCAAATTAACGAATGATGCATACAGTACCTTCCCATATTAATGCGAACACTATACCACCGTTTTTTTTATATATACAAATCACTGCGGCAACGTTTACAATGTCCATACTCAACATCTTTAGTGTTTCTAAACGCTCATTTCAGGATTTGTTGTGACTGTGGTTGACAGTTGGGAATTTTGGTGTAATAAACAATAAACTCATGAATACTTTGAGGTTATATAGTGAGTTTTTTTGTCTTAAATTTATGATGGAGAATGAAATGATTACAATTAAACTGTTTGGGTTTTGTACGTGTACTTCCTACTACTATTTTTGAAACGCAGCGTTACTATACAGGGTGCGGCGTCTAAACCGTCGGTTAGCGGAATATTGGGAACTATTACTAGTTGAATGTTGAAAGTTTGTCTTCGGGTGTTTTTGGTACCAATCTTCAAAAAAACGAATGTCAACTTGCTTATTTTAAATAGAACACCTTGTATATTATTTCATTTTATAACAGCACATATTGGAACAAATGAGTTCTGTTAAGGTTCCCCTTTAATAAAAAACCACAGACATCTAACGTCCAGCCGCGGATTCATGGAACAATCCCAAAAAGCGGTAACTAAGTTACTAGTCAGCTGAGATCCGTGTTAGCGTGTGATCTTATCCATTGTATGTAGAAAGAAAACATTTTTCATTGCCATATATGTGGTAACACTGTTTTAGCTTCATTTATTATTCGTACATTATGTTATAAGAGATTGGCTACACTTTTCACCACTTGACGTCATCAAAAGATGCGCATGTGGTTACCTATTATATTTGTACCATGGTTTTGTTGTTAGCGGTAACTTGATGTCTTACTCGAGTCCAAATAAATTCAATTGGATTTAAGATGCACAGATATGGAAGCAACCCTAATATTATTATATGATCACTTTATGTTACAATTCCACACACTGTATTGCCACTTACATGGCATTCTTTTGCCATATCAAGACGTTCGACTTTCTATAAGACACAACTTCTGCTTCCTCCATATTAGCACTGTAATGCATCATTATAAATTATCACGAAAACAAAGCTAATTGACAAAAGCGTACCTGTTATTATACACTTAACAGGAAGCTTAAATAGAAACAAATCACTAAAAATATAGTGACGTGTAACCGTTTCTAAGACGAATCTACATTACCTGTTATAATTGCAACTATGCGGATGTATGTGAGAAGAACTGCTTAACTGTCTAATTAAAAGATTTAAAATATTGACAAGAATACAAATAATGAAGGAAAAGAACATTAGAAAACGACTGATTTTTGAAAATTCTAGTGATATTTCATTATATCCCATATAAATTTAATACCTATGTGAAGTTCCTTTACACCACTGTAAATTTTTTCAACCAATCATAAACCGGCAAATATTGCTATATATTTTTTCAACGCTATATCTCCAATGTAAATGGAGTATAGATATAATCCTTTTTTTGAAACGCACTGTACTAGGTTTAAGTGAAAAAAATTCTTGAAATAAAGTGTAGATAATAGATAAATGAAGTGACTTCAACTATAAATCATACCCACAAAATCTGCGTCCGTTATTGTAATGTTGGTTACTTATGTTATAGTAGGTTGGTAGCACGTTACTGCGGCCATTTTCCCGTTAAGATTTTTGACAATCATAATAGCATTGGCAGGTTAATTGTCGTATTATCTTCTTTAGTATTTTCATTACTTGGTGTTAATTATATTTTATTGTAACAGTTCTTCTAAGAGCTGTTGAATTTGTATTATTCTTCTCGTGTAAGTCATTAACCTTATTGTATAAGTTTTGACATCTTTATAATGCTATTCACGGCTGAAAAGACGCGTTTGCTTTAACGGATAAAAATTTAGAAGAACTGATGCAAGCAGTGATTCAGAATAAAATAAATAACATTGGTGTAGAAGAATTACAACGTGTTTTTGATGATTTGAAGTAATCAGTTAAGGTGTGCTTGCAAAATAATTTATTGCAAATTCAATAATCGAATATAGTTACAAAAAATGAAATATATATTTTTAGTACTTATTGTAGGTGTTAAATTCCCGATTTCCCGATACTGCGTTTTAGTGCAAAAGAAGTTAAAATCATAGAACAATCTAGTTTATTGGCTGAAATGTATAGTATGTAAAGTATGGGTTGCGTACGTAAAAGAAGCTGCCTGGGTTTGATTTATCCTTGAAGATACTGTAGTAAAAGATATGATTAATATACCGGTTATAATTGATAATAAAGTTCGGCATTAATATGCTGTGATCAATGTTTTATGATAGCCATCTCAAACGTTACCGTACACTACTGAAAATTTTGCTGTGTTCTAGGATTACATTTATCCTTATTAATAACAGATGGTAACACTGGAACATAACCGCGTAAAGCTGTTTTTTTTCCGTCAACGTTTTAATAATCAATTATTACTTATACACATACTATATCGTACGATAAAAGAATAATATAACATACGATATGGACATGCATAGGAAATTATTATGAATCCCCCAACACTTAATCACAATGACAATGGGTTCACGATATTATATTTGAACAGGAGGGCCTATCGATATATCTATGTAGATTGTTATAACGGGTCTGAAGGGGTGGTTAAATTTGGTCGCAGCTGGCACGACAGATGTACGTCCGTGGCACCAGTCTATCACACGTGTCCATTGTAGGGGTTTTCCTCAACATATTTAATAACAACGTTTAATGCCTATCGTTAGTTTTGTATATATCTGTATCGGAATATAATGTAATTGTATCAATATACAATGATATTTTATCTTCATTGTACAATTACATGGAAGATAAAATATCATTAGGACTTGTTTATCGCTCAAAAGGAGTTATAACGCTTAAACAGGAGGTTAAACGGTTTCTTTGAATTGTGGAATTTAATCTTAAAATTAATGATACTATGATACCTGCACAAATATATTAATATATGTACGAAATAATATACTTCCACAAAATTGCATTGCTTTGTCACTATGAAACCCTGCCTCATCGAAAAATTCTGAAAACAGATATGAAATAAGTGTAAAAAGTACTACCAAGTTCACCCACTTTACTTCGTGGGACAAAATAAATCTGAAATTTTGTTGACCAGTGTAATTGAGGGCATTAGTGCTGACATCAAAAAATGGCAACGCTGCGAAAAATTTTCCCAAACAAAACAAGCTACATAACCTCGCATTCTGTTCACGTTATTCGGCTTCCTTTAAAAATGCTTTATTTCTAAATTTATGTGCAGTTTATATAGTATCGTGTTTCTTTTTTGCCCTGTATTATTTTATTAACAAATGTGATGTATTTTGCTTGTAATTACCACAGTGAGCGGAAGAAGTGCAAGTATTTTTCAAAGAACCCTGAGTTAAAGAAATAAATTTATTAATGCTGTATTGAATACACACGATGGATGTAAAAAGAATAAATTTATATTGTATATGCATATATTGATCGCCTGCCATCTGTGCTTACCAGTGGTCACTAATTTGTAGCTGCGACTAACAAGATAAATACCGGAATCTTTAATAATAATATTATGCCATAATATTGTTAGAAAACCAGGAAAATTACAACTTGCTAAGCACTAAGCAATCAATTTCAGAGAAATGATGACGATCAGATGATTATGTTTGAAGTATTTTGTTTTGTTTGGAAAAAGAAACATGGCGCGTTGCTGTGCCAACTGGGTGTTGTGACGACTGAATTATAGGTTAGGAATGTAGAAGAACAATCTAAAAATTATAATACGTTTTCAATAGAAAGGCGGGATAACTGAACCTCCTTTAAGTTTCCAAGATTTTATTATCTATTAAAAGAAGAGAGATGTTATTTAGGTTAGGAATTGTTAGTTAGTTGCCGATAGCAACGCATAAAAGATGTTCATGTTCATATAAGTGTATTTTATGAAGAATCATAATTTATTATACAATTTATTATTTATAAACATCAAAGTATTTCATCATCAACTAATCACAAATTTAAAAAACTGTAACTGCCCAGTTCCACGTTCATTAAAAAGAATGAAAAAAGAATATGAAAAACGCGGCAAGAAGAACTGCAAGCATTGAGAGATTTAAGTTACTCTAGTACCTGAAAATCTAGGTCAATGAAAAAAGCGTTGTTGGTAGGTTCTTTAATTGCCTCTTGACTGAGACACTAGAAATTTCGCTTAGTACAAATTGTATATATGTATGAACTATATATCGTACTTACCTACATATACTATGCCGTGTTAATAAAGGATTGCACTTAAATGTGCTTAAAAGAGGGTAAATTAAAAGTGACGAACATTTTTATATGCATTCTCAACTACTAGGTTGTTGACTTTGGGAAGATAATTTAAGCAGTAAAAATAGTTTAGTTTATTTTGATAAAAAGAAAAATTAGCTTAGATGGAGATTTTTAATTCAATAATTTTCAATCATTACAAATTTTCATTGTTGTCTATTTGTCGTCAGTAATAATTTCTTAAATTATTCGAGCTAAATATAATTAATAATAACATTACATGGTTTTGTGTAACATTTAGTTTCACATTACGTGCATGCAACCGTCTACAAGTTTTTTATGTCAATGGTTCTAGAAACGTTAAGTATTTTGAGTTGCCTATATCTAGTTTAAAATCAATAGTAAATCTACTAATGCAAGAAAGTAGATACAATATACATAATATGTCTCGGGTTTTTTAAATTATATTAAACAACTAGGACATTTCAAGTGTTATATTTTAATTTTTAATTCTTGTGTTAATAATCAAATACCTAGATTTCCGTCTAATACTTGTGACATCTTGTGAGTTGCCACACCTTACATATGAAACACACTAATATGTACATAGATATAGTTTGTTGTGTGTTATGTCTTCGTTTAATATCAATTTAATGTTTATTGTTATTATTTTAATATTATCTATTGAAAGTATTTATTGTTATTATGAATTATAAATATCTCTCTTATTATGCAACTTTGTCAAGATATTTTTAGAATTAATTAATGAAAGAATGTTTAACCACGTCTTGAAAATAAAATCACACCCTGCACAATAATAATTGGTTTTATTTTTTTTTATTCCTTTTGTAAACCTGTCATACGCCATTATTGCATACAGCAGATGTCAAAAACTTCAATGGTTTTGTACTTTGTTTAAAATACGATTTTTTTTTTGTGTTGCATTGTTGAACTGTACTATAAATTATAATAATGCTTAGTGTTTCGTCAAAATTAATAACCAAATTGATATTTTGTTTGTGCAGATAATATTAACATTTCTGTGTTGTGTGTAGATCCATATTTGTTAAGTGAATGCGTTATAGGTTAAAATTAATATGATTTTTTTGTGGTTGTGGCTTTCTGACCTATTGCAGTGTCGCAAAAGATTATTTTGGTGTAATACAAGTACCAGGTAAGTCACTTATGTACAGAATACACATATCAATCATTTAATGTGCCTGG
Source organism: Osmoderma eremita (assembly GCA_031763485.1). Classification (NCBI taxonomy): domain Eukaryota; kingdom Metazoa; phylum Arthropoda; class Insecta; order Coleoptera; family Scarabaeidae; genus Osmoderma; species Osmoderma eremita. Next base: position 3,129 of record JARFOC010107423.1, on the reverse strand, counting down.
TTGTAGTGTAGTTCCATTCTTCAAATGTTGCTTGAGTACATAAAACACAATTTAAATACCGTATTTAAGGAAATGCACGTTATCTTTCTTGAATGTAGGATCTTTGGTTGGGGATATTTAAATTTAAAACTCGTATTGTGTGTATACATAAGATCGTGTTATTGAATACATAAACCGAATTCCCACTCATTTCGACATGTGTATGACACAGAACCGTATTTGAGATAGAAATGCAGTTGCATTCACTAGGATATTCGGTGCTAAACGTGGACTCACGGTCCTTTTGAAAGAATAAAATATAAGCCAGTTTTCACAAAATGTTTGTTTGTTGTTCATTATAAATGTTATTATTAATTGATTTTGAATAACCTTGACTTTGTGCTTTCTAATATCATTAATTAAAGACACAAAATTGACACAATTGACGATATTTCTGGTATGCTGCAAACATTTTTTGTGTTTATTTATCTTGATATTTGTATCTTACGAAATACTATATAGTTGCCATCAATATAAGCGCACATTAATAAACTCACGTAATATTTATAAGTGCCCAGATTTGCCCGCTAAAGTTACATAAACGAATTCATCATAAAATTCGAATTAATTTTAAATACTCGGCTGCTGTAATGCTACATTTTCATTTCTGTGTGGCATCAAAGAAATGCCTGAAATTTTTGTATAATTCCCAGTAATTAGTGAGACATTTACACGGCTCTTTAATTGATATGAAGCTACTAAATGAGGCGCTTAAAATAAAATATATGTTCATCTCACTGCCGTATATATTGTAGCAAACGTTGATTATAACGATATTAATTATGCATGGAATTTGGACATCGTATTCCAAATGAACGCCTGACATTAATTCCAAGTTAAATCTAATTTGTCCTGTGAATATGTTGATTAAACCAGGCAAATTTGGTTATTAAAATATTTATTAATAAATTTACTTAATAAAATATCAGTGTAGTAATTTTCTCTTTTCTTACAATCAGATTTTTCAACTTAAACCTAATACGTACACATATGTTTCATAACGGATACATATACCTGACTTTCTTTGTCCGTTATTGTCGAGAAATTGGCGCCAAATCTTGCGCCGTAGGAGGGAGTAACTTTTGTATCTTAAACCAGAATCATTCATTCCCATCTGTGTAAAACTTGAACCCTATTAGTGCATTCTTTAGGGTCAGGGTAGCGGCGAAAGAGGGGATTCTGAATACGTTACCTGTAACCCCATTAGAAAAATTGGGTTTCGTTTTGAAACGATTTGAATTTTGAACCTGCTGTGCGTTGTCTGAACTTCTTTTTTCCCCTACCTATGGTGTAGTAAATATAAGGTAGGAGCGACACATAGATGTTGAATGAATATTATATAGGTGTATATAGAAAAGCCCGCCAAAACTATGCATGTCTCTAACGTTCGATGTAACCTCCTGTTGTTATAAACAGGCGAAGTGGTATTGTGAACGTATGAGCGAGGGAATATGGGAGAAATAATTATAGATAAGACGGTTAAACCGTTGATTATGGCGGGAATAAAGGGAGGATTGATATACAGAATGATTTGATTTGAAAGATGGATTTTTATCAACCTTGGCAGATGATATGCATCAGAATGAAGTTGTTCATCCAACAGATGGAGTGATCACTTGATGATCGTGCATGAAAAGCCGGTTTTACAGTGGAAATCAGAAAAATAGTTATTTACATCCAGCTATGACTATTTCTAACCTACTTCGGAAACATATTCGTCTTTATAATGAAAAGTAAACTTTCATTTTATGTTTTGCAATCAGATTTTTAGTCTAAAGTGGAGCATATCATATTCGTATGATATCGAAATCATTGGTAGAAGAGCCTGAATCGAATTTTGTAATACATTTAGTATTACAAATTTCTTTGGTACATCTAAAACAATTACGTCCAACTTCTACATTTCTGCTTCAATTTCCTTAACATGATTTATTGCATTAACCAAGTTTTCTTTCGATACATTGCCAATAGACGAAAGTAATAACTTCCGTACGTTCTTTAATACTTTGGCGATGAAACTATATGCTATGGGGTTTAGAGGGCTTCCATTAGATTTGTTACTGTCGTTTTTAGGATGCAGAAAACTAGTGGTTAAATTAGGAAATGAACAGTCACCTGAATTTGACATTGATGTGGGTGTTCCGCAAGGATCTGTTTTAGGTCCATTGCTATTATTGCACATCAATGATCTGCCGGAAAGAATAACTTGCGGGCTGCTCCCTATTTTATTTGCTCTACGATATTTCTGTAATTGTGAAAGCCACAACTTTAGATGACATTAATTACAAAATTGAAAGAACAATTGAAGAAGTGACGGGTTGGTGTAGTAAAAATAGACTGATTTTAAATGAACAAATAAACAAAAATTATTAATTAATAATATACGGAAGCCTATCATAAATATAAACAAAAACTTCACCGGCACTGCATCTGTACTAGGTGTGATATTAGATAAAAATCTCAGTTGGGAAGATCAACTAGATAGTGTATCTAAAAAACTAGACAAAACCTATTATGCAATGTTGCAATTAAAAAATGTCCTAAAACGGCAAGACCTGGTAAATATTTATTATTCATTTGTGTACTCTGTGCTTTCCTACAATATCATTATCTGGGGTGTGGCCACAAACTGGGCAATAGTCTCTATTCTACAGAAACGTTTTATACGATTAATTTTTAATCTACCTTATAGAGTGAAAGAATTGCAAGGACTGTGGGCTAAATAAAATTCGGTACATATGTTTCAAGAGCTCGGCTCTCATTCTCAACCAATTCCCGAATTAGTGCTACTTTATAGAGGCAGTTGTAGAGAAACATTTAAGAATGAAAACATATTAACCTTTCCCTGTATTATTACTTATAAAGCATTGACATACATACATTAAGGAACAGATGCATGATTTTGAATCGCGTAGGGCAATTTATTCGCACAATACCAGACAATTAAATTTTATGACTATTCCACAACACAGATTAACATTAACAAAAAGATCTCCGGCCTTAATGAGTCTAAAACTATACAGGATGTTCAAAAATTTCGGGGCACTATTGCTAACTTTCTTATTATTAATGCTACAGATTCGGTTAAAT
>JARFOC010107403.1:0-11952 GCA_031763485.1 Osmoderma eremita | reverse complement strand
CATATTAGGGCAAAAGTGTATTAGGGCTTTTAAATTAAATATTAAATTGTCTTTCCAAATATTGAAAAATATACAGGCTGTTCAATTTAAAAAAGTACTAAATTGCTTTTTTCTCAATTGCACCTTAATCAACACTGAATCATTGAAAGATAGCAATAGTGCCCCGAAATCTTTGAACACCCGGTATATCTTATGTTTTGTTTCATTTTTTTTAAATTTATCTTGTACGCGCATTAATATTAAGTTTGTATTTTAACCGAAGTTATCCTGTAAACAATAGTTATTACTGTTGGATAATAAACGTATTATTATTGTTATTGTTATTATTATTACAATTTTAATCCATCAAAGTTGTGTAGTTACATCACTCTGGTGTAACACATCGAACCGTGGTGCTAATATCAACAAATAAATTTAAAATCATATGGGCAATTATGTCATATTTTGACATTGAGGCTGATCAAAAGTCGCAGTTTGACGCATTGTAATACACTACAATCTCCTTCCTTTTTCAATTTGTTTTACCCCTAAAAAGCACGGTACAGCAAAGGAAAGATTAATCAAGGACTTAAGAGATTGCGCCCCGCGGAACGTGATTTGCATTACAATTGACGTTTTAATTGAATGTAATCGTACAATTCGCGACAGAGATACGAAAACGCGCCTTAGTCCCCGCGGGATCTATTTTTTTTTAGGGGACGAATTATCTCGATTGTTTAATTGGATCGCCTGGCAATTTTCCCGAGTACCGGCCTAAAATAAAATAAGAAAAAATACGAGGAACGCCACGCGTAATTAAAATCCCCGGCGATTAGCGGATATTTAATTCTCATTTTCCGATTCGAATAATAAAGTGGAACCGGAAAACTTTCAATTTAATTTATGCATTTTCCCGCTTCGTCTGAGGAGATATTGAAACGCCTTACATTAATTTGAATTCCTTGTAAAGTTAATATTTAAATTTACGAATTTATATTAATCAAAAGTGAAGAAAGCCCCCCTCTGATTTCTTATTTGCATTTCGTCCGTTTTTCTCTTTGGGAATCTGTCACGACAAAGCGAATTAGACGAAGTAGAATCTGAGGAAATAATTACGGAACGAGTTTTCGTCATTAGTTCTCAGGCCAATTCCTCCGGGGAAACAATTAAGCGGTAACAAGATCGAGCGGGCACAAATTGAAATTTAACATGAGAAGGAGGAAGTCTGTTGTGTACGGATAACGTTTCCGTATTAATCTTATCAAATCGCCCCTATTTTGCACGCTTCCAATTTATTTTTGTACAAAGAATACAGCAGACTATGAGTAATGAAACAAAAAAAAAGATGTTAAGCTATATAGTAGCAAATATTACAGGTTGTTTACGGTCTTGTGATTTTATTTTCAAAAAGTGATTAAACATCTTAAAATAAGGTCATTAACGTAAGACTATCTTAACGAAGTTGCACAATAAGAGAGATATTAATGTTAAAAATAATTGTGGTTCCTTTTTATATTTTTAAGTGGTGATTAACCACCATAAAAAAGGTTTTTAACGCTAAAACGACTGATCAACAACTTGTGCAAAGTAAATGTAAACAATAGGTTATTAGTGATTTTTTTACTAAGTAGGCTCATGTCCGTAACTTTCATCTATCAACCTGTTTCATTAGTTAGTACGCCTTAAAGGATATGTATTTTTGTGTTTGAAATTTGCAAAGATACTTTTCGATCACTCTAATACTACATATACCTACTACTGGAATATTCGCCCGCTTTTGTTCGTACAAATCTTCAACGATAAAATCTATCCTATCTATAAAGTTTTACAATATTGCAGTGCCGATATTTACGGCACCTTTGAAACGTACACTTCCGCCGGAAATAGTACCAAATTACGATTCCCAATAGGTTCGATATTACGCGGTATGAAATTTTATGATAAGAAGAATTCGATTGAAAGGTTTCATTCCGGTTTCTTGGAAAACCCATTGGACATTTACCCTGGAGGATATGGCAGAAACGACGGATACGAGTCATGATTTATGTTTCCGTCGCTGGGAAAGTATGGCTTTAATATGTTCTAGAACCGTGTTTTTGGTGTCGTGGCAAAATGATCATCTATGCTTAATAGTTTATACAGCCTGAGTCTGTGCTATGAATCTAAGAAATAATATAGCGTAATTCTAAAGATATAGTTTCAAAAAAGTCTTAACACGAAGGATGTTCGGTTACTAAGGTAAGCTTGCGCGACACACCGCCTACGTCGCTCGGATCAGGATATAAATAAATTAAAACAGGAAATTGGTAGGAGATGGCAGGGAATAGAGCAAAATGGAGAAATGTAGTCCGTAGAGCACTTCAAGAAAGTTTCTAATATTAGCATTTTGTTAGCCCAATGTCTTCAGGGCCTGTAGAGCAAATTATTATTATTTGTTTATATCAGACTCGCCCAGTATATTGAAACTAACGAAAACATGGAAATTGAGAAATGTCTACCCAAATAATGCTTATACGCAGGCACCTTACAATAAAAAAACTATTCCTTCTTTACATTAACGTTCTACAGTTATCATTATAAAAAAACATTTTATTCTGTTTTCGTAATGAGTCTTTTCAGTTTCAGTCCATTTCCATCTCTGAGCATTCTGAACTCGCACAGCTTCCGATGTGATACCGTCCACGGATCCGTTAATTAAAATTTCTGCTAATGAGCAATTTTTTCGCTCTGGTTCGCTAATTGAAAAATCGGTGCGAAACCCGCTTTAATTGGGCGCCATTTTCGTAATACGTACCAGACAAGAGGACACGTCGAAACACCTTTTGGGATCGTCCTAATCCGGGGCTACTCCCGCGTGATAAAGTGGGAGTAAATAGAAAGAAAAAATAATTTTTTGATCGTTCCCCGACGCGCGTTTCTGTTACGGCGTATGTTTAAAAATGTCTGGATTTCAACAATTTTAATTGTGACGGAATACTTTAGTTCGGGTGAATGTTTTTCATTCCTCTTTTTATTGATTTTCACAATTAAAATTTATTGGGGTAGCAGGAAGAATGTAATGAGTGTAATAATATAAAATGATTATTTTTATCAGAAACTATTTTGACAGATACACTGCTCAAAACAAGTAACAAGTATTTTCCATAATCGCTAATAAAAAGCAGTGTCAGCCAAAATAACTCCTACAAATATTTCTATAAGCTAGTGCTAATCTTTTTAAATAAGAAACCGTATACGCAGAAATGTATGTGTATGTAACATGTTGATGCATGTTTTAAACTAATCATCGCTGGAGGGGATACAAGTGCGCTTCAACACGCTCCCAGGTCTCTATCTAAAGCTTGGTCACAATAATTAATAGCGGATATTTCCAATTTTGATTGAAAACACCACGATTTGTCGGAAATCGAGACTTGGAGAAGCATAAATCAATTAGAAAGTGGAATAACACAACATAGTGTTGGTGAGGAACTTGCAGTGAAGACAGCGACAAGGAATCTCATTTTAGTTCGGCTAACAGATCAACAACGCAAAGAAACGATCGATACCTCTCGCAATTGGGACGTAGAAATCGCACTCGTAATGCAACCCAGCTTCAAAGTGACTTTGCGACGATGTTTTCGAAAAACTAATTACTTACCACCTTTACTCATTGCTTATTATTGCTGCATACACGTATGTCGCAAAATAGTGATATAATATCAGCCCTAATGAGGTGGCATAAGACTCCAGGATAGGGTAGTATCTCTGCAGCAACAAGTTGGAAGCAAAGCAAAAAAAAGGAAGATATAAACGCGTCTTTAACCTAACAAGAAATATTTAGTCACACACGGGAAATAAACATTGCAAGCACAAGAAAACGGCAAAAAAGAATATATTCACAGTTACCGGCACTACTTACAATATACGGTTTCGGTACAAAATAAATCGGCGACAAAGATATATACATTTACGGATATTTAACTTTATTTAAAATGAACCGGTGACAAATATATACGGATACGGATTTCACTTATCTTACCTTGTGACGTGTTAACGTCAACGGGTACCGGAAACGGACCACTGTAGCGTCAGCCCGAAGGCCGGCTACGAGACAGATGAGGCGGATAATTGTCGCGCCAGTCTCGAGGGCCAGTTGCAAGGTAGATGGGGGGCATAACTGTCGCGCCAATTCCGAGCGCCGGTTACAAGGCAGATGGGGCGGATAACTGTCGCGCCAGTCCCAAAGGCCGGCCGCTAGGCAGTTAGGGGCGGACCACCGTCACGCCAGTCTCGAAGGCCGGCTACGATGCAGGTGGGCGGATAACTGTCGCGCCAATAACGACAGCCGGCTACGATGCGGTTAGGAGGTTCTGGCGAGAAAGGGAAGCTCGGAGAGAACTCCTAGGGAACTCTACACCAGCGCGCAGTTCATATACCGTCTTCGTAACTCCACCTCCCCGATCAAGCGGTCTCCTGTGGGTTTGGATTCAGCACGAAACGATCGCGCCACAGCGCTCGCGCGTCGTAAAGGTATATTAGAGCGATATACAATATAACATAGAAGGGCAGAGGAAATTCAATGTAAATAAAATGATTATTAATATAATAAGCAACTAAAACATTATTTTGTATTAAACATTGAATTTAACTCATGAAACGGCACGTTACAATGATAGGGTGATTTACACCAATTATTTTGGCTGGCCTCCAATGTAGGTGCAAACGCAATCGGTCGGGATAGCGCAGTGGTAGGAGCGCTAGGCATCTGTGGGGGATGTCGACGGTTCGGATCTCCGTTGAGGGAGTCGATTTTTATAAAGATCGGTTACAGCAGGGGTGGTCGATATCTCTCCGGATACTCTTCAGTGTTGAGGATAAATCAACATTGGTGCCCTCTTACGGCGAGGAGAGGCAGTAACAAGCCATGCACTTCACACACACACACACACACACACACACACACATTCGCCATACTTCATCAGCACGTTAGCTAACGTTTGGTTTACGATACGGAATATTGAACGAGCGACTAGGCATCCTCCGACGTGTACTGATGAGGACTAGGTGAGTCCGAATCAGCTATCTGTACGTGGGGAATGTCTGGAACTATACAATCAGACGTGTTGTGTGATCTCAGATGTATATTTATATATTTTTTTAAATATATTTTATATATACTTCATTTTCTGAACATATTTGAAGTCAATAATTAATTTTACAATTTACTTGAACTAACCTATACAAAGGTTATTTTTTAATAACCGTGTTAACCCACCAACTATTAAAAAATAATTCAGGAATGGCCAGTGTTACTGAAAGAACCGGTTATTACATGGCACTTCAAACGATTAACTAATGTGGACCTAAATTTGCTACCGCAATCGTTACATGAGAAATCAAAGAAAATAGTGCAGCTTGGTTTAAAATGCAAATTATTAAATGCAGATGATATAAGTAGTAACGGTTTTGACGAATCACCTCTACAGCTTTTTGCAAAATATTTTAAGGAGGATTTATCATAATTTTGAAAAAAAAGTGGAGGTGCTTGTGTTGGAATTTTTATGGGTATATTTATAATATTTATCTATCTAGGAACTAGATGATGAAACCTTAACAACCTACGTTAAAACCTACTCATCGTGTATTTTGGATATCAGCAAGTATTAAAATATTAAGTAAATATTAAATATTTACCAATTTATAAATTTCCAGTAAAAGCAACAGAACGGCGATTTCTCATATATAGGAAAGATCACGCAAACAAATTCAAGTTTAGACACAGTAAAAATTTCTTTTTCATATTATTTTATATTTAATTTAGAATATCCTAAGGAAGTTTCCACAGTACTAAGAAATGCTACAACGATATTATTTAAAAATTCATCCAGATAGCGACAGGAGATCCAAAAAACAAAGTAATTCAAAAAAGAAAATTATTTCATTAGTAAATAAATTAAAGGATTGAATATTTGAAATATTAGTTAGGCGCCAAAGTAATATTTCATCTATCAATTTCCAGCAATAAATTATTTTTTAAAACTTCATGAAATAATTTTCAAATTGTTGGGTTTGTTTTACTATTCGTAATGAAATTGTAAGTATATTATGAGTTTGATTTATTTATTAGGAGGTATAGAATTAGATCAAAGTTGTGGAACGACCAGTTATCTTTGAATTGAAATATCAATGATAATTGGGTGAACGGGAACTTTGCCCTAACCTTGTATATTACACTGAAGTAAAAACATTATGTAAAAATACTACTATTGTGTACATTTTACCTGTATTTTTACAACTAAAATTTACAGCTAGGTACTGTTTATGTAATTTTACATTGTGATTTTACATACCTACCTTCCAACCAGTATCGTCACGTGTTGTATGTGATTTTGCAAATTGTTTGTAAAATTACAAGCAGCATGTGAAATTTACAGGATTATTATTGTTCATAGCTCCACAACCATGTGTATGTAAAATTACATCAAAACTTTTTTCAGTGCACACTTCTTAAGGTACTGACATCCACACCAGAGAATTATACGCGTTAACTGTTTTTGGATACCGACAAAAGGTCACAAGCTACGAAAATACTGTTTCTTGTTAAACCTTAAATTCTAAAACACTTTTTGTACAAAAGTTCACGTTAGACTTTTAAAGTTTATAAAATGAAACAAAAGTTATGCGAAACTTAATATACATAAAACTTAAAAATGACACAAAACAAGAAGCTACTAAATGGTAAAACCTAAAGAGAAATAAAACAAAAACTTTCTCTCTTTCTTCTCAAGTAACAGGTGCGTAAATCAAACATGTACACACAAAGAAATGGTGATCGGTACAGTAGTTACTCGTACTTACCGGCAGTTCGCGTTTAGTTACCGGTCAAGATAAAAGGTTGTGCAACAATAGTAAATGGCGCCAATTCGAGAGTCTCCACCCCCTGTTCGTACTTTGCGGGACACGTTGTGAGTCCGTTCGGGAAGTAAAGAAATCTTTTTAAAAATAGGGTTTGTTCCATTGAAAAACGTAATTAGTGTACCATGTTTTAGCAAGGTAAAAGAAATATTACTTCACTTTTTGTTATTTTCAAAAATATAGATTGGCGTTACCGAAATAATAAAATTATTTTTGTTTGTAATATTTTATAAAACAAGAAAAGCCAAAAATGTATCATCTAATTTAGAAACTCCATGTTATTAAATTTTCGTTATGAGAATTTACAGTTACCTACACATTTAAATGCATACGCATACAAAATGATACGGTGCTTGGGCGCAGGTACCGCGGTATTTGCGGACCGATGTGTCCAAAACCACTGACCGTTTTAAAATTATGCTAAATTATTTTAATGAAATGTATCAGAGATGAATCTCCGGGCAGTTTTTACTGGTGTTTCCTTCCGGTTGGTAATTATAATCGCGTCAAATTATCTCATTACCGCCGCTAATAATAAACGTTACACTGCCATGTGACGCACGGGTCTAGTCCAGAACCGTTTAATTACTCGAATAGATGACACTATACCATACACTATACTATACTACAAAGTTTTTTTTTCTTTGAATCACATTATCCCGGAAAAACATGTATCTTACGCGTGCTTTTGTTATAACGTACAGATTCATATGAGCTACATACTTCCCAATGTATTTTAAATGGCAGACAATAATTACTGTGAAAAATGTATGCAGTAATTTGGACGGTTCCCGCCATTTATATTATCCAGGTTTCGTATCTATTAATTACTATTTAAGTGAGAGATAGATAAATCATTCATCACTGGAGCTTCTAGGAAGGTAGAAGAAGGATTTGCTTAGCCAGTTTCAGAAAGAGGCAGCAGTGTAGTGTGAGAAAACATCTTATTGGGTTCATAGTCGAAACTGCTTAATTTCAGCAATAACCAAAATTTTTGGTTTCGCAGTGGATTGGTGCAAATGTAGCAATTCTCAGTCTGCTCATTTCCTCTTGACAAATATTTTTTATATGTGAACATCCTAAAGGATGTGAGCAATCTTATACTACGTAACTTCTGGTTTGTGATTGGTTGAAAGGCGAGGCAAGTTTACAAATGTGAAAAGTTAACACTTTCGCATATTAAATTTGTTGGATAAGTTAAAATATTACTGAATTATCGAATGTCAGTATTATTTATGTCGGTTTTTAGATTGGTTTCGCTGTTTGTGTCATTGTTAATATTATAATTACAACAGGCAATCTTTTGTAAATGAAGTCTATTTTCACGATAATTTATAATGACACGTTACAGTGTATGAATGAAGGTGTAGAAGCAGTCTCTTCGAAAAACCCCCAAAGGAAGTATATTCGCTTCCTTTATCGAAATGGTAATAGAAAGTGCTTGTACAAGATTACGATTGTCTACATATCATTGCAACTTAAATTCAAGTGAATTAATCTTTGGCACAAGTACAACATAATGTTGCTGCCAACAATAAAACATTTACGTTGCCTGAGGTAAAAACACTGTTGCTTGAGGGATTATATATATTATATAACGTAGAGTTCAGCAATGAACAGCTACAATTCCCACGGGAATGTGAAGCTTTCATATGAAAGCTTTACATTCCTGTGGTAATTGTAGCTATTCAGTGCTGAGCTCTTTTAATCCTGTTTTCGTGGTGGATTGTACCACATTTGCCGCCATTCCTTCCTACAGTTCTAGTAGTGCTTTTGCGCTGTTTACTATTTCTTTCCAATTTCTCCTATCCGTGATTAACTTTCTCCACTCTTTGATTTTCATTGTTGTTATATCTTTTTCTACTTGCTCTCTCCATTTTGCTTTCGATCTTCCTTTAACCCTTCCTTCCACTGGGTTCCATTCTGTTAAAGCTCTTAATGGATTTTCTCTTTCTCTTCAAAGTATATGCCCATACCATCCAATGATTACCCAGCGTGTTTTGTTATCGGATGAAGCAACATTTTGTTTAAACGAAACGGCCAATAGACAGATATTAGGCTAGGGGAAAGCTTCATTGGACGCAGAAAATTCTTACATGATATCCTCAAAAGGTTAATATAAGTGTGTGCAGTAATTATTGGTGACCGAATTATAGGTACATTATTTTTGCAAATAATTTGACTGGTGAAAGGTACCTGCAATTTCTATAGTTTTAATTGATGTCTTATAAGCAGCTTTTCTTCCCAATGCAAACAATCCTGACCTACCAAACAATAGCGTACAATTTAAGTTCGAAATTGAAACACTATAATAAAGAATATAAAAGTTAAAATGATAAAATACATACATCTTATTTTTAATTTTCTTAGTAGATATCCATCACCCAGCATCGACTGAAGTACATTTATTTATTAAAGCCGAGAAAAGGAAACAAATTTTGTTTGGGGGAGCACTCAAAAATGTAAAGCATTAAAAGAAAAGTTATTTCAAATCTGCATAATCCCGATTTCATAAAGAGCTTTAGCGCGCCTGCTTCGGACATATAGGGACATTTACAAGTAAAATAAGGGTACTTAGTGGACTTTTTAACTGTTTACTTTACACTCTTACTGCTTCTTGAAAGTTTCTTTGGAAATAAACGCGAATAAGCAGAAACAGGCGCGGAGGCTTTCGAAAGCTTGAGATTATTAAATTTATCAATGGCGCTATGGTTCTCTTCAACTTCGTGTAGGTACCTTATTTACGTGTATCAAACTTTTTTTCTATATTTCTGGATTTATGTAATAAAATACGTAATGCAATGCTTGAGTTTTTAATATTATATTTGTAATTGAGTTTGGTTCAATTAAATTGGTCTTAAAAATACTCTACACTGCACAAATATACACAAAAAAGCGGATACATATTTCAACAACAAATTTATTATCTTCAGTAGTAGTTTAGCTTTAATTGTCCGGTGTGGAGTATTTTAAAGTTATTGTTGCTAAGTGTTTAGCGATGGGCCGCAATTTTGCAGAAAAGGCTACAGAGATGGTTTGCCTAAGTTTTGGAATGTGGCACAAAATCACATATTTAACAACTAAGACCCAACAAAAAGAAAACCCAATCTCAAGGCCATAGAAATAGATGGGCAAGACATAAAATGAAAGATGGAGGTGAAATACCTAGGCCTTATTCTAGACAATAAACTTCTATGGAATAAGCATGAGCTTGAAGTAACCAACAAGGCAAGAAGAGCTCTCATGGTGTGTAGAAACTTTGCAGGTAATAACTTTAGATGCAACCCAAAAATACTGCATGGATGTAATAGTGAGACCAATCACTTATGGGGCAGTAGCATGGAGCAAAAGAACTGGTCTGGCTACCGCGAGAGCTAGTCTCTCTAAAGTGCAAAGATTAGCATATGTATGCATAACTGGGGCAATGGGAACCTGTCCAACAGCACCTATTAGCGTGGTCTTAAACCTTACCCTTCTCTACATTTTACTGGAGGGCATAGCCGCAGATTGACTGGGGAGGGAATGATTGGGTACAGGCCTAAGGTTCCTGAAAATGACCAAACCTGGGACATGCACCGGGACGATATGCCAAAGAAGTTCAGCTTTGTGAAAGAATTTACCGCGAAGCTTAGCTGCAAAAGCTAATGGCATAAAGACACCATTTCGAGACTTAACAGAAAATGGTGCACGTATGGTTTCAAAACGGCGGAGGGAACTCGGATAGGGATATGTGGGCCTAGAACCATATATTTCGAAAGCTGGGGCTTGTTCCCGAGTATCATCTAGGCGGAAATATACGCTATTTAAAGATGCGTCCAGTTCAACATTGATAGGAACTATCAAATTCAAGAGATTATCATAATGCCTGATAGCCAAGCAGCCATCAGGGAACTAAGCTTGCATATATTCAGCTCCAACATGGTTTCTAGGATAGTGTCTAGGAAAACTAAACGAGCTAAGCAAAAGTAACAAGGTTATCCTTCTGTGGGTTCCGGAACACACAGGAGTGGAAGGAAACGAAATAACAGATAATCTCGCTAGGAAAGGGACTAGAATCCCATTTGTAGGGCCTGAACCCTTTTTCGGGATAATTAGCAGTACAATACTGGCGAAACTTAAAAGTGAAGAAGAGCACAGAAAATACAATTAATGGGAGAATATCCAGGGAATGAGGCAAGCTCTTTTGGGAACCCATAACCGGAAGAGATTTACAGAATGCATTAACATAAGTAAAAATAATATCCTATCTGGCCACTGTATACTTAAAGGACACCTGAGTAGGCTTGGAATAATAGGGGAAGTCGAATGTGGATCTTGTGGTGAGCATGATGAAACATCCATTCACCTACTCTTAAACTGCGCTGCACTGTGCAACCTAAGGGTCCTGAACCTGGGAGCAAGTGAAATTGAAGAGGGAGAGTTACGTAGTCTGGGGCCTTTTGACATTCTGCACTTTTTAAAAGGAACGGGCTGGACGGTCAGCTGTAAATATAACCAGAATATGGGACACAATAGATCGTTTAGTTCGCCGCGTATTATCACCCTTGCTTTACATACACACACACACGCACCAACCACTAAGATTAAGTTAATTAATAAAATAATAGGATACAGTGGCTTGAAATGGAAAAACTAAAACAGAACTACCCTTACCACCATAATCAGTGAAGAACTCTAACGTATTTCGGCAACTAAGTTGCGACCCAACAATTTCTACAATTTTGTTAGTTAGAATCCATCTATCCCTTTGGCACAGGACAACATAATGTGAAATTAACAATGTGAGTGGCAGATAAATGTAAATCTTTGAGGACGCGATTGCAATTGCAATTTAGGCATGATATGCGTTAGAAAATGTCAATAGTTGTTGAGTTATTTAAATTTTTGTGTTTCTTTTTAGAAGAAGAACTTTTTCTCAATATTTCGGTGTTACTGGTTAGATCACAAACTAATACACAAGTTTAAGTTAAAAAATACCCCTTACCACCTTGTCAAAACATTAATGTTTTGATAGTGTCGTTCTAGGAACAGGTTTGTTCTCGGGGTGATACGCTTAACATTACCTTTTCCTTTTGT
>JARFOC010107392.1:0-11952 GCA_031763485.1 Osmoderma eremita | reverse complement strand
TTTATCGAAGTCGATTCGGGAATCCGTTGCTACTGGTTTACAAAACAGTACGAATAGGGCATCAACTACACTTACCGGGAAAGGAAAGCGCAAAATATGCGCCGTTTGTCCATCTATAATGAAAAGAATTACCACTAATCGCTGTGAATCCTGCATGCCTGCGTTCTGTGGAGAACACCGTTCAAAAAAATGTTCCTATTGTTGAAATTTAATGCTGAGTTGTTCATATATTTGCATATTATATGTATATTAAAAGTTACTCAATAAAAATTTGAAAAAAAGTAAAAATTATTCCATTTTTGATTTAACCCGTAAATCTTACGAAGGTTTGTGTTAACGTTTTTTAAAATCAAGTCTGTGTTCTAGGGTTAAGTGAATTAGACAAAAATTTACAGGCTAGAATTCCGGAAATGGCGCCACATTGAATGTATTCTACCAGGTGATAGTTTTTCACAAATTGCACAAATATTAACCTGTTTCATAGTAAAATGTGTTTAAATTTGAAGAACTATACAGGAATTGAAGCATATTCATTGCATATGAAAGAGAACACCTCCTAAACTGTATTTAGGTGTATCAAAAATCTCTTCCTGCCCAATATTCTACATCAAAAAATATGCACTGGAATATTGTGACGACATATGAGTTAACTTTCTACTAGTTTCTTTTACTCAAAGCCAGATTTCAGGATATTTCTTAACTTGTGTCGATTAAACTAAATCAAAATACCTTTAGAGTCCGATTCATATCTAATTGCGTTTGCTCAGAAGACGACTTTACTGATTAGAGAGTATAAATCGTGCATTTCAAGTGCCATCAGATATGAAATGGACTTTACCAATATACCAGTGCAATAACACAGTACTCTTATTCCGCCTGTGATCCGCACACATCTTCCAAGATCTGAACTCAATCAAAGATAAGTCCAACACCCTTTCTTTCATGGTCTCTACTAAGGATGGTAACAGAGTGCAGAAATATGTATCTATATTTATTAATTGGAGTGGTAAGGGTATTTTGAGTAATTATTTTGTTTTAAACCAAATGCGTTATTCCAGTCTAGGTTCATTCTTGTATTCTGGTTGAATGTGAGTGTAAATCTCCGCTGTAAACATACTTACTACTTAAATAAGTAGAAAGAAGGGTGCAGATATAGCGGCATCATAAGCAATGTTTTGGAAAACCGAAGATATATCTGGTTAGATGATAAATTTATTGCTATTAACATTTTACCCGCCCCTAATTATAAAACCATAACTGCAGTGGCTAACTTTGATTAATTGCACTTTATACGCGTCAATACTCAAGTCCCGACCAAGCTGTGGTCGGAGAAAAGCCAAGTTCAAGCAAACGACGCGGAATGAAATATTTTGGGTTCTCATGCACACTGTCTCAGACTGAAGAATATTTTCAATTGATCTTGAGTTTCGATTATGTACACGCGGTGTTCAGTCTACCAACGACCCCGTTGTTTCGAACTTACGGCAGATAGTGGACTTCCTCACGAGGGCTCTGAAGACCATAGGTTGGAGGCTTCGCACGAAACCTGCAAAGCTGACTTTCACGATAAACCTAAACAACTTCCACGGGTTTTTGAATCGTTTAGCGTTCAGTGGTTAAATGCCCAGATAGACTGAATACGTGTTTTAAATATGACGGCTGTATGACTTTAGGCTTGGTCGAACGAGGTTGTCAAAGACCAAGCACCGCTAAGGAAAACCATGGAAGCATTAACTAATTGCAAGTTGTAATATCACGCAATACTAGCTTATGCGAATGGTTTGAAGAGATTTACAACTAGAAACGATAGAACCATGTGAGAACTGAAGGTGAATATTAGAAAGAAATTCTGAAAATTGTATCAGTTTCATTTTTATAAAAGCAAAGCAAGAAAAAGCAAAGTAAATGCATAAATTTTTGTCAGTGTGCATTTCGTAGTATTTAGTCCAGGTCCTAAAGATCTTAGTTACCGAATCTTTGAAGAAGCATAGTTTACGTTAAATGGAAAAAGTATTTTCTTATTGCCAGACTTCATTAAAGCATAGATATCAATAGTTTTAATAAAAGTATTTAAATTTGTCATAATTACAGATAGGATGCTACAAATATAAAAATAAGTTTGATATACCTAAGGTGTCCAGAATTTTTTAAGGGTGCTTATCTCCAAACGAGTCCCAGTATGCACAGCCCTAAATCTTTTAACGCAACTTATTAGCAACTTTATTACGTAATATTTAAAAAGGTTTTTGCACCCGGGTACAAATTAGCGAGCCAAAGCAATATTGCAACTAAATATGCTTATCCAATTCCCAGCCTCCCCAAATACATATGCGCATTCCTCGTCCGAATGCTCGGAACATACACCTAATATTTTTCCCGACGAATCCAAGATAATCTTTTTACCGTGCCTCCGGCCTTACGATTTTTTTTTTCTCGTTTCGTTCCGTTATGTTTTCTCTTTTTTTTTGATATGAAAATGTTCGCTAATGTATACGGACACACATGTGGAATTAGTCAACCTTTTCGCCGTGTTTCTGCGAAGATTAAAACGGTTCGCCTCCGAGATTTAGGAGCAATTTTCGCCCCTCCGTTCTCGGGCCGAAGGTCGCTCATTTCTTTTCGAATTTAATGGATTCGCAATGCCTCGGCCCTAAATAAAGTAATTTCACTGGCGGCCTAATTGCCGCGGAGTATTAAAGGGATATACATTTTTCTTTTCGGGTAAAAATTCGCTTTTTAGGGTGGGGATAGGTCCAGTTCGGGTCTGGACCAACGCAGAAACAAGTTTGATTATCAAGAAGTCAGAATTAGTTGCTTAAAGGCAAATGTACGTTTAGTTTAATTCCAGAAAATCGCTCTTTCTTCTGCTAATACTCACTATGTAACCGAAAACAATTCTTTTTTCTAAAATATATTTTTTTTAATCGAGAAAAACAGTCTGAAAGTTCAAATATTAAAAATTCATAAAATTTGGGAAACTTATCTAGTTGCTGGTACATAAAACAAAAAAAAACATTAGTTACGGCAAATGTCGTCGCTTTACGATAAATATCAATAAAATACGTGTTATTATTTTGCCTATTATAAATCACCAAAACATGGAAAAGAAAATGCAAAGGAATGGGTATTCCTCTAAATGATAATACCACACTTTACACATTATGTTTTGCTGATGATCAAATTGTTATAGCCCAAGAACACGACGCTTTGGAGTATATGGCTCGTAAATTAACAGAAGAATATAGGAAATGGGGCCTAGACGTGAACATAAAGAAAACGAAGACAATGTGTATTGGAGGTACTCCACAAGATATCATTTTAGAAAACGGAGTACAAATAAAACATTGCGAGGAATACAAATATTTGGGACTACATATAACACAAAACGGGACCTTAGATCGAGCAATTAAAAAAAAGAAATGTGCAAGGCAGAAGAGCAATCTCTCTTTTAAATAGTGTATTGTGGGATCAAGGGATTTCAAAAGAAAATAAACAAAGAATTTACAACATAATTGTAAAGAGAATCATTACCTACAGCGGCGAAGTGTGGCAATTGAAAGAAAGAACAGAACAACTACTAAACGCCACAGAATTGGATTTCTGGAGAAGGGCAGCAGGAAGATCAAGGAGGCAAAGAGTAGCAAATACAAAAATAAAAAATATAATGGGAGTACAACACACGATAGTCGATGACATCAGAACAAGATAATTAGTATGGTACGGGCACGTCCAAAGAATGACACCTGACAGACTACCAAAGCAAATACCGCAAGGAAGAAGAAGAAGGGCTCGCCCAAGAAAGAACTGGAGAGAGGGTATAGAAAATGAAATTAGAGGAAGAGACTTGCAGGAAGACCTGTGGAGCGATAGAGAGCAGTGGCGGTTAGGAATCGGAAGACGGCGTAGAACGTTTTGAAACCGAATATATATAATTATATATATAAATCATAAAAGCCATTTTATAAATAAAAATGGTACAGACCGCGGTTCAATACCTCTAATCCTTTTAGAATTATAGGCGAAGTGTTTTTTCCTTGTATTTTGAAATTACCGCGCGAATCTCTCCGATTACAGATACCTGTAACGGCTCATGTCGTGGCCCCAATTTTATTTATTTATTTATCTTTTAATGTAATATTAATAAATTATATTAACCTAGCAATCATGTATTTAACTGTGATTTAATTCCCAGAGATAATACCATCAAACAGGGTGACACATGAAAAAATATAAAACTAATAACAACACTACAGTAATTAACGGGCCAGACCTGGACCTGCCAAAAAATATCTTCCAATGAACTATTTGCGTTGCAGCCGTTTCAAACCCAACGAACAAGTGGCAGAAAAAGGCTTTATACAAAGTGATACACGAATTAGTCAGACAAGTAACGAACCAGTCCTCTTGTCACCCTTGTCCGGAACCAATAGATGCATACCCTACGTTTATTGGATGAGAAGCAAAATAAGACATCACGGATACTTTTAGAGAAGTTCTAGCCGGCATTGTCTCCCCTAAGAAACGTCTGTTAAAGCACCAACCAGCAATTTCGCGAAAAACAGGAAATTGAAGTATTAATGATATTTGGCTGTGGCGACAGAGCTAGAGCACGCCAAGAAAAATACCCGAATCAGCCCATAAATCACTCAAAAATTAGTAGGATTGAAAAGAAAACTTCGGGAACATAGCATTGTGAAGAATCTACCAAAAACTGGACGTCCGGGGACATTAAATGAAGATACACAACTTTATGTGCTACTAGATATTGAAAACAATCTATATTCAACTAGTGGAAGCATTGCTTTGGACCACAATATAAGCCACACTTCTGCTTTAAAACTTTTGAAAGTTCAAATATTCTACCCATGTAAGCTACAATTGGTTTATGAGTTAACAGAAGATGACTTTGATTGTTGGCAAGGATTTTGTGAACAAATGGTGGAAATTTGCCTTCGCGATACAATCTTTTCCCATCGTGTTTGATTTTAGGATGAAGCAACATTTTGTTTAAATGGAACGGTCAATAGACAGAATTGTAGATATTGGGCTAGGGAAAGTCCCCATTGAGTCCAGGAAATTCATACCCAATATCCTCAGAAAGTTAATTTTTGGGCAAGAGTAACTGGTGACAGAATTCTAGGTCCAGTTTTTTTTGAAAACAATTTGACCGCAGATTGATACCTGCCATTTTTACAGTTGGAATTGATGCCTGCAGTAGCTGAATTCTTCCTCAATGCAAATAACCCTGACCAACCAAATAATACCCTTTGGGTACAAGAAGATGGCGCTGCGCCTAGTTACGCAATTAATGTGCAACTCTACTTGGATCAAGTTCTTCCATGAAGATCGATAGGGAGAAAAGGTCCGATGGAATGGTCGTTTAGGTCCCCTGATCTAAGGCCATTAGACTTCTTTTTATAGGGGTACTTAAAAAGTAGCGTGTACAACAGTCGACCCAATAATTTAGAAGAACTCAAGCGAAGAATTCAACATGAATGTAGGTTAATATCACCTCAAACCATGGAAAATGTGAGAAATTAAGTTTATAATCGTCTTGGGTATTGTCAGATGGTCAGATGGGTGGTTTGTGTAAATGTATTTAAAAACTGTGCTTATTTTTGTGTTTGATGTTATTGTTAGAGTATTTTTTCTGGTTAATCAATTTAGTTTCTTTCTATTCCAATGTTTGCCTCACGAAGTCATAGTTATTACTTAACTTTGAACTGAGCAGATAATAAATTTATATTTTTTCCAAAAGATTATCATCAACGGAATTACTGAACCTTACTTAATTTCCACACTGTATAACACCGTTGCCTTTTGCATCTTTCTCAATCTACGTGCTTCCTCCTTAATATCTTAACGACTCCAAAATGCCCATAGATTCCTAATTTCGACTTTTTTTCCTCTATATATCCACCTGCAGTTTTCATACAATTTTATTTTCTAGTTAAACGTCCATTTCTAAGTGATTTCTTTCAGGCCCAGTTTATTCGGACCCCCACACCATAATTGCGTGTTCCCCCCAGGCGCCATTTCGCAGCTTCCAGGTCGCATGCGTCGCCGCGTCGTGATCGCTCAAAGTCAGCGGAGCCTCTCGGACACCGAATGATAGATTGGAGTAATTAAATAAGTCACCAATCATAATCTCGCTCCGGAACCGTCGTATTTTACCTCCGATACTTTCCCTTCTGTACTCCTGCCGGCGGTCCACCAACACACACCGTCGCCTCTTCCTCATCCCAATCTATTCGACGCTCGTTTGGGAGTGAGGCCTCCCGACGGCCGATAGGCCACTTTTCCATCAAAGTCATCTGAAATTGCGAGGTCCGTATATCGCACGTCATTAGCACCTACGATTTGTCACGTATTCCAGTTCAGACCCCATTTCTGGGCTGCTCCCATGCTAAGAGTGACATTAATGCTTGCACACTTGATAATATGTTTGTTGGAAAATTGAAAAATGATTAGTACGATTGAAGGACTTCATGCGTTTCTAGAAAATCATACACAAGCTTAGACATCATGTAGTAGGATATGAAGATGACATCGCACTTATCGCAAGATCGAGGAAAGAGTTGGAAAAAATCTTTATAAAACTAGAGGTCGCAGGAGAAAAGTATGGTCTCCGTATAAGCGAGGAAAAATCAAAATATTTGGAAGTTAATGTGAAGGGAGACATACTAGGGCATTATCTGATCATTAAAACAGATGACAGGCAGTACAGCTTTCAAAAGGTCGATCAATTCGAATATCATGGGGTAACCACCAGTAATGGGTGCAGTGAAGAAGTTGAAATCGATAAGAGAATCGCTAAGGGGAGCCGTGCAATGGGACCATTGGCATGTGTAATGCATATCACGGGGCACAAAAGTCTGGATTTACCAAACGGTAGTTCTTGCATCGGTATTGTATTGTAGCGAAGTATGGGTTCTAATTAAAAAAAAACAAGAGAAACTTAAAAGATGGGAAAGGAAGGTGCTTAGAAGCATTTTTGGTGGGGTTTACGATATGCAAAGGAATTGGAGAAGAAGAACAAATTATGAGGTGATGAATATATACATCCAACCAAACATAATTTAAAGAATACGAAGCCAATGGGTACGGTGGTTGGAGCATATTTGGCGAATAGACAACTACAGGCACACTAAGAAATCACTCCTCTTTAGACATGGCGGTAAGAAGAAAAGGGGCAGACCCCAGAAAAGAAGTGGTTCGAGGAAGTGAAGGAGGATCTGAGGCAAGCAGGAGTCGCGGCATCAATGGAAAAGGCAAAGGATAGGAAAAAATGGAAATACGTGGTGAAGACTATCGAAGCTATAGGCCTTTAAGGCCTGAAGAGCTGTTTTATATATTTACACAAGCATATGCCTTCAGTGGAAGCTCTACGAGCTAATTTTATGACGTGTATGGAAGGTCATGAATGCAGTGATATGACGCTAATAGTATTGCCTGGAGTAGGTCGTTCGGTATTATCAGTTTAAGTCGTTTTGGATTCGTTAATTTGGCCAATCCATTTGAATAATTTTGTAGTTTTTCCAGCTATCTCTCATCATTCTTGTTCAATAAAGAGTATGTCAAGGGTGTGTGTATACAATATGATTGGAGACATATCAGTTTGTGATCTATAATTTGGGTTATCTTCATCCACTTTTAGATTAGAAATAAGTTACGGATGGATATATGGAAAGAGAGGAACGGGAAAAGTGGTATATGTTCTTCCAAATAATAAGTAATAATAATGCTTTATTAGCCCAGTAGAATTACTCCCATTTACAGATGTATCAATGACTAAAATTTATATAGTATATAGTCAGCTTATACATGCTATTTAGGCCTTGAGCTGTGACTTCTGTCCAATTCTTTATGTTTCTTGCTATTCCCCTCCATCCTCCAATCTGTTTCCCCGACAGGCCCTCCTCCACTGCTTGCATCCATCTTTCCCTCGGTCTTGTCTTCTTTCTCCTTGCTTCCGGTATCTTCCAGGCCACACCTTTAACATTTCTTCCGTCATCCATTCTGTCCAGATGTCCCAGCCGTTGCAGTCTTCGACTCTTAACAAGCTCCCCCACTGACTTTCCTCCATACAGTTCGTACAACTCTACATTCATTCTTCTTTCCCATCCTAGTTCTCTCTCCTTTGTATTTATAATTAACGTAAAACTAAAACTTAAAAGTGTTCTGTAATTAAATGTGTACACACAAAAACCAAAGTTAAAGCTAAACAAATATAATTACCTTACGGTTCGTTAAATAGCTTTTAAAAAAATTTATCATGTAATACATAGGAGATCTGAACTTTACATTAGTTCTAGCCAATCTAAATTTATTAACAAAACGAACATTATTGGATGATATATTAAAGTCAAGTGGCTCAACAGCTTAGGACAATCAACTTTATTCTGCAATACTTTAAGCAGAAAATTACTGCTGTATACGTTTCTACGTTCAGACAAGCTTTGGAAATTGTGAGCATACGCTAGAAATTTAAAGAAACGTCTTTGTATTTTCTCCACAGCTAACTTTTGATAGACACAGTGTGGAAACCATATCAGGCAACCATAGTCGAGTCGACTTCTTACCAAAGTATAAAACAAGGTTTTAAAGGTGTGGGGGACTTCGGAATTCGGACAGCTTCTGACAAGGAATCCAAGATTCCTGTGTGCAGTTAATGCCATGCAATTAATGTGGCCAGCAAATGAAAAATGTGGTTCGAATAGAACACCCAAATCCTTTACTTTACAAATGGCCTACATTGAACAGACACAGATGTCTATTTAAAGTGGGAGCATATTTCGCATTACCAATATGCTACGACGAGCGAGCTAGATGCTTATGAATCGGTATATATTAAAAGGAACCAACACCTTAATCAATAAGAAGCGCCCCTGTCTTCTTCTGGTTTGATGAATTTATTACAGTAACGGCACACACTTAAGAATGCTCTTTCTAGGGATTTCTTTTGTCTGGGGACGTGTAAAAGGTTGTAAATATGTTAGAGGTTGATAGAGGGAAAGAGAGAATTGGCAAGAACATTGGCTTGCATATTCTGACCATACACTGGAAGTATTGTCTGGAGTCGTTAGCTGCATAACGCCCAGAATCTTCAGGTTTATACATAGAAAGCATATGTATCGGATTGAAGACTTGATAGTTTGGTTGGTTTCGTTAAGATCATACGTTAAAGATGGAAGCGATCCAAAATTATTCTTATGGGTTCAAAATGGATGGAATTGTGATTCCTATCAAATGACTGACGCTTTCAAACACAGACGAAGCCCCAACAGGTTTTATCAACGACGTTGGTTGATACTAATCACTAAGCTTCAGCAGATCCGGGTATATGAATGAGAATTAATAAAATAAATATCATGTTATTCCACAACTCCTAGAACTTTGGAAATATATGACGTAAAACACATTTCTTTAATTTGAGATACTATTTACGTAAATCTAGGTCAGGTTTCCATAAAAATTGTTGTGTTTATCCAACGCTATTGACTGGATGAATGGTTGTCACATATTATGGGCGTTCAAGTAACAACTCAATTTGATTTTCTGCGTTCTACGTGAACACAAAGACGATATGCGCATCGGACGCAATGAATCACTTAATTCTCGATCCAATTAAAGTAGCGCGTGTGCACGCCAATGGCTGGTGTCGGGAGACGAACGAAAAACGCTTAATTGACTCCTATATGTGAGACCAGCACATTCCAATTAGGTTAAATTAATCAATATAGGTTACGTTTCGTCCAATTGCACAAACACACATAGGCAGGCACACTATCGCTACAGGCCTGCGCTTAAACAGGAAGTTGACTAACGCGACGACGCTGTAATTTTACTTGATTGCAAGAAATAATAATAATATTAAATGTAAGTTGACTGTGCGCTCTTTCCACCCACTGATTTCCTGTAGCGAGTACGTCTCTTAATATAATATTGGTAATTCGGCCAAGTTTTGTTTATAACACCGAAAGCTGTGTGGATATTTCACCTAATAAGATAGATTAGATGACTTATTTTTTGCATCAAAATGTATGCTATGCTGCACATAATATAAGGTTTTGTCGCAGGGAGATTTCTTCTTCTTGTTCTTCTTATTGACTTCATGGCAAACAGAGTTGAACCTGGTTCTGTACTCTTCACAATGTCGAAATTGCCTCTAATTCTGTCGAATACTTGTGGCGTTAATCAATGGTTACTCGATGAGGTTTACCTTCGCTGTTTTGAATATGCAATGTGGCGATTGTTGAGTTTTCAACTTGGATTTCAGTTTTGATTGCTTTGACCTCCGGAATTGATTTCGCGTTCACGTTCTTCAGTGATACTCGCAATCTCCGCCTCTAAATTGTAGTAGTCATCTTCGAAAACTTCACGCTCTTTTATTCTATTTTCTGAATTATCCAAAATTTCAATTTGGTTCTGTACATCATTAAATTCTTTGAACGCACATTGTAAATTGGGAAGTCGCAATTGATGTTATCAGTATCTTGGTACTTCTGCGTAAAGTACGTACGAATTCTCGTTACGGTTCCTTTTGCCACAAACTCATTTAACTCTGGCATGATTTAGTTCTTTTCTGATAAGTACACCCCATCAACACATGCAAAAGAAGGCCTACTGATCTTGTTCAAGAGCCCTCCTGGTGTCGTTCTACTTTTGAAATGTACCTGTTTTTCTTCTACAATCTCCACTCTAGGATCGCGGCGGTGGCTGTTTGCTACACTCTTGACCTCGGCGATGGATGATTGCGTCCACGATATTCTTTTTCTGGTTTATTCGATCCGGCTCGAAGGACCAAATGTTGGGATCTGAATTTGCTTGATCCCGTTGTATAGTTTCTATGTGTTTATCGGACCGAATAATAATAAAAATCGTGGAATAGTTTCAAATTAAATATATTTTCTGTCAACTGTGACAAGTCTATTCGACTTTGTCAATTATATATTAAATCAAGTATGTTTTTGTTTTTATATGTTATCGTAGATTATGACCAATACATATATTTCATCATTACACAAATTAGGTATGTGACGAACACACATAAAATCCCACAAGGCATTGACAGTTTTGATAGTTTTAAATGTTTTTCTGATTCAGGCCAAGAAATGAAATGCGAGTGAAATACACTTCCAGGCCAATGCGGGAATTATCGATCTCATATCGTCCGGAAGATGCTTCATCCCGTTAGAGAAAGCGTTCGCGTTGCCGTTCCTTTCACTTCTTCTATGTTACTGCCTTAAGTGGCTGCGTGACAATGACGTATGCGATTGTTTTTTCCGCAGGGGGTTAGCGCCGCTATGAAAAACTACCAGTCGGTAATATATATATATATATATACGTATATACAGGTTTTAAGTGTCGCAGTAGTATCGAGACGTAAGAAGTATTTATTGCCGATGTCTTCAGCAGCGACATCAATTTTGCGGAAGAGCTCGCACAACGGAAGGGCGAAGTGAAAAATAGTTGCCGTAAAATTTCTAGGAACGAAGCAAATAAAAGAATTAACTATACTCGAAAATAAGGGACTTTCAAATATCGTTAAAATTATTATTATGATTCTAGTCTAGTACCCAAAAGAATGCCACAAATATACATAAATAGATAAATAAATCAATAATCCCATTTACTTCATAGTACCCAAACAAGTATGAAGCACATCAAAGTATATATATAGTCACTACCTCCCCTCTTTTATCTATAAATATATTTCCCTATTTCTCTGATGTTAAAAAAATGGATGAAGTAATAATTATAATGAAACGTACAAATAATGGAATGCAACACTCTGTATATTCATGCGCAATTAAAAACCACAACAAATTGATTATTTGAAATTAATTTTACCCTTTAAACAAAGGTTATAAATAACGCCGGGATAGCGCAGTGGTAAGAGCGCTAGGCACCTGTACAGGATGTCCGGGTTCGAATCTCGCTTGCGGCAGC
>JARFOC010107363.1:0-11953 GCA_031763485.1 Osmoderma eremita | reverse complement strand
GTTTATTAAGAAATTGCTTCCAAATATACCGCAGAAGTCAGTGATTGTTCTTGATAATGATTCCTATCATTGCAGAATATTAGAAAAAATTCCAACGGCAGCATGGAGAAAAAACAATATTATTGATTGGCTCCGCGAGAAACAAATACCAACCACTGACGATATGCTAAAAAGGGACTTGGTGTTTTGCGTGTCACAAATGAAACCGCAGTATGATAAAAGCAGGCTTTACAAAGTTGCAAAAGAAAAAGGTCATGAAGTTCTTCGAGTGGTAAGGTGGTCCACTGCGAGTTAATCCCATTGAAATGGTATGGGCACAAGTTAAAAACTGCATAAAAATGAATGGTACCACATTTAAGGTAAAAGATATGGAGGAATTTATTCGAAGAGCATATAGCACTGTAACAGTTGATAATTAGCAAAATTACATCAAACATGTAAAAAATATTGAAAAGGAAATGTGGCTGGTGTATAATTTGCAAGATGACATTTAAGAATTTATTATTCATGTAACAGATTCGTCATCATCTGAAGATCAAACTGGTTCATCCACTGACTAAAAGTTGAAACAAGACATATGTGTGTGTAATTGCTATTCCTTTCTTAAATAAAAAGGTTATGTTTTTTTATATTTTACTGTTTTCTTCAAAATATGCATTTTATCTGTCAGAAACCCAAATAATGGAACCGATACAGCTGATTCGACGATTTGGCAACCGTGTATCGAATTCTCATAAGCTCTGTACTGCATTCGTAGGTTGAGACGATCTATAGTGATGTATTAATTTAAAAAAATAATGCTATGCCAACCTTTTATAAACAATAAACAGAGGAAACGAAAGCCTACAATACAACATGCACAACTGAACATTTATGGACATTCTAGTACATTGTGGTTCGAAATCCCAGATCGATTTTCTTTATCAGTAGAGCCCTGCATATCCGCGGATTTCCGCAGATAACTTGCGGTTATCCGCCGAATTTTTGCAAATGCAGATAGTTTTTACTATTTGGCGTACGGATAGGGATCGGATAAAGTGTGCAGTAGTGCGGATATATCCGTATCCGTATCATTTTCATTTTTATTAAACACTCTCTATACCTAAAGTCATCAATTTCTAAGACATTTTAAAGTATTCTTAGAAGGTGAGATTTTTTGAAATTATTTTAATATAACAAGTTAGTCATGAACAGTTGATAGTTGACAATGACAGTTAATGCCGCATACAACTACAAAATACAAACTTATACAAATAATTAACTTTTAATTAATTAACCCAACTGCTTACAATGTAGTTCTATAACAAATGTTCAAAATATCCACCAATATAACATTGCAGCCGTTTTTCAAGCGATTGTCTTACATTTCTTAACATTTTTTAATTAATACTAGAGAATGCTCTTATTCTGTTTTTCATATCACCTCATGTAGTTGGCGGTGTTTGCTATACATTGACTTACATATGACCCCATGAAGAAGTCAATTTTAGTGAATTCCGGTGATCGAGCTAGTCACTCAATTAGTTCATCTCTTCTTGTCCATCTTTCAATGAAATGGTCGCGTATTAATCTAGTGTGAAGTATCGAAGCTCTATCGTGCAGATACCACATCCTTTTACGAACGTTTAGGGGAACATCTTCCAATAACAACGGTAAATGGTTTTCTAAAAAGTCTAAATAATCTTGACCATTCACTCGTCCTTCCAAAAAATGTGCCACAATTACATAATCTCCTGGTAATAAAGACTTAAGACTGTTTTACTGTCATTTTTCCACGATTAACTCGTTATATTAAAATAATTTCTAAAAATCTCACTTTAAAATATCTTAGAAATTAATGAGGGTGCTTAATAAAAATGAAAGTAAGTAACTATTCTTTCTTTTTATTATATAAACTACAGGGTGATCCATTTAAAATAATTGAGAAATGAATGTATTTGAGTTTGATTCGCCTAGTATTCAATATTGACTATTTTGAAAAAATGTCACTTTGCTATAAAGGTGGGCCAATATCAAAAATCTTTGTTTGAAAAAGAAAATTTTAAACTGTTGTTTGCTCTTGAACCTACAGTGATTTGCATATAAAATTAACCATAACTTCTGAAATACGCTGTATAATTCAATGAAATTGTATATTGAGGGTGTAAGGGATGAGCTTAATCTAAATATGAAATAACATACAGGGTGTTCCATGTAAGAAAACGTAGGTTTGGTTCACCCTGGTGATATGAAACATCCTGTATATGTCATTCACAATTACGTATTATTCAATAGTTTCAGTTCTAGGTACTGCTGTTTTAATAACAAACATTGTTTTAGCCTTAATAACCGATTTTTGTTCTCATTAAAAATAAAAAAGTTGTTTTTCCCTTTACTAATTTTAAGATTTTTTTCGTGTGATTTGTTTTCCATATTTCGATCGCTGCAGTTAGTCGTGCGACACCCTGTATATGAGTGTAACAAATCTTTTTAGAACTACAATCATTGCAATACAAAAAATATGTTTTTACTCTCGCGAATTTCGTCATATTAAACGCATTATGTATGAGGAACTTTCTTTCTTTATAATCTAATAAAACCCGTACGAACTGAGCCCCAAGTAAGAATGCAAGAGTTGCTATCACATGTATTTCCATCTCCTTTCCCAATATTATAGCTATATCTATAGATAGGCAGTGAGTATAGTGTAATAATAAGAATAAGGAGTCCAACAGCGTTGGCTCCAGTATATAAGAGTTATAAACGCATAATTAAGAACTGGTTTTTGTCATTTATATATATACAGGGGCTGTATAATAGTACCAACGACAATAAATACATGGAATACACGTTTTCAGAACGATAATAATGTGATTTATTAGACAGAGATACTTACAAAATACCAAAACGGATTAGAGTGGAAAATAAGATTTCAGCAGCAAAAGAAACACCCAAGAAAAAACGATAGAATTCTATCCACGTCTCTTCTTTAGACTACGCCGGAGTAAACGATGAACACATTTGAACTTTATATTTGTAATCGTACAAATTTGATTTGTTTCGCACTTTAACCGAAGGAGAAATTTTGTATTTTCCCCGTTATATTATCTACAATTCTCGCGCGGGTAATCCTGACGGTTGATACAAAAACTACATCCACGCCGAACGATGGCAAATCAACAACTGATGCCGGTCAAATCTCGCAGGGCAAACAACGTGTGCGTGCCACTCTCATCAAAGGTGGCGTTGAGAACTGGAGAGCCGCGCGCGCGTCGAAGTAACTAACCAACGGCTTGTCTTCTACGGATATCTGCTACGTTGGGTTTCTCCCTATGTATTCGTGTGTACGTGTGTGGCTAGTATAAGATCGCCGATTAAAAAACGAACGGAAATGGTATAACGCTCACGAAATAGAAACGTGTTTCCTTGTTCGCGTCTTTTTTGTTTTGGTTTTCGTCTTTGCGGTGTTCCGTCTTTGCCTCTGCTCGCGTCGCGATCGTTGTTGGTGTTTTGTTTTCATTCGTTCGTCTAATCCAAAACGATTCGTCTTTGTTTCGCGTTAGCACGGTCTCCTTTGATTTGCGCCGGTACGGAGTAACGAAGAACGAAGGAACAACAGGTTGTTGATTGGGAAAGACGAACGTGTCTTAAGGTTAACTCACACGCTCCAGTTCACGACGACACGAAAGCGACAAAACGGTCGTTACGCTGCGTTCGAATTCAAGGATTGCACGACGACACAGCAGCGACAAAACGGTCGTTATGCTGCTGTCAAATTCCACGACAACTCAGTGACATAACGGGGTTGTCTGTCGGCGGTCATGAAATACGATACAACTATAATTTTGTGGTTGTCTCGTCCTAAAGCGATGCGTGTGAGTTGACCCTTAATTTCTATTACATATAACCTTTTCGATCTGGCAACCGACTTTCGTAATATGTAACGTACCAAATTTGGGACGTATTTTATGTACCTACCTAACAATATAATAGAATTACTAAGAATAATTATGAGTTAAGGGCACATGAGCTAATAATACACGCTGTCAGTTGAATGACTGCCAAATTTTCGACACTAGATATAATTAGTTAAAAGGAACAAAAACTCTTAATTGAGCGTGTGCCAGAAATGAATAGTTTTCGGGTAAAAAACTTACAAAGTTCATCTTCATGGTTGTTGGACCATAATCATTGGCGATTTCAAAATAAAAACCCATCTGTAATGTAAACGGGGTGAATGTATCGCCCGGATATCGCTAGGGAACAACGAGAATATTGGGCGATTCGGTCTGTGATTAAAACAAACTTAATTGTTCATATATAAGACTCTTTTGTTCATATGTAAGCCTCAATATTTCGTCAATTTATTTTTGACTTCTTCAGGAGGTACAGCTAAAAATGTGTATAATGAAACAATGAAACTAATTACAATACATCTCAAACTTACAACAGTAGCACTAAAATTTAGGCATATAGAATATCAAGACAGTCATTAGAATAAAGTGTGTGTTAAAGGTACACGTAGAAACACGTCTGGACAAGCAAGAAACTTGTTTACAATAAAATAAAATTGAATTGAATTAGTATACAAGGTCCCGCTAACAAGTGAAGTTAAAATTTCTTATCTAAAATGTTACAATAAGTATTGCTTAATTGTTGAATATTTGTTTTAAAATATAATCAGGACAACGCATCACATGCACCATCTCAAAAACAACCTCTTTTTGTAATTACTTTCACTCTGTAAATGGAGAAATTATAATAATCAAAGTTATGATCCAAGTCTTGACAATGGAGGACTAAAGCACAGAACGTTGGCCAATACGACTATCATTCTTGTGTTGGATTAGTCTGACATTTGAGATATCTGGCCTATGTAGCAACCATGACAATCACAACAGGGGATTTTATAAACTACACTACTCTGATTGAGCATTGGAGTCCTGTCTTTAATTGTGGTAAAGATATTGCCACCAGTTAGTATATTATATTTGGCTGTCATTAAGCTATTAAATCTTTTAAAATGTTGGATTAAATTTAATGTGAGGCCTTCTGAGCAAATATGAGGCCACCTTATAGTTGCGTCCAATACTTATTTGTGCGACTAACAACGAAAATGCCAGTGCTCCCGACGCATAATTAGAGTGTTTTGGTGTTGTACGATATACTGTTTAATTTAAAGATACAGTCAACGTATAAATTTGGTATATGCTATACTTAATTTATCTAATTAGCATATTTTATACACCCATCGAAATCTTGCGACGATTCCAGAACAAATTAAGAACTGCTTTTAAGAGAAGCATTCAATGAAATGTCATTTGGCAAGCTGATTGCATTCCCGTAAAGAAAGTTGGACAACAATGCGAACGTATATGCGAAGAGATTGCCTTAATGATGAGCTACAAAACTTTATTGCTTATTTATCGGAATCTGATGGTGGAAAGGATTGGACGGCCTGTGACTAATTCGAAAACAGCATTAAAAAAACATTTTAATTCTTGTAAAATCGAAAAGAAAAGTGTAAAAGCTATCTCCCAGCGTTCAGTTCGGCGAAGAACATAAAAACCCTTTCGCCAATTCAACGATCGCGGTGAATGTAAAAAAAAATTACAAGAAAAAAGCACTAAATCCAAACACTTTCTCCAAAGTAAATACTCCACCTCGATCCGGTGATTACATGTACAACATACAACGCACATTCACATAATATGTGTACATTAACTTCACAATTTCAAGCGACCACTATAGCACCGTTACCAATGCGAATTCTTCGGAAATAAAACGCCTGTATGTCGATGCATTTACTGAAAGGAGAAAGTAAAATTATTACCGATTTTTTTATGAGAGAAACAATTCGAGAGAGTTCAATGACTTTCCGATATATCATAAGATCGATTGATACGTTCGATATATCGTTAATTATAAAAGGTTAATTTAAAATTAAAGCCAAAGAAAGTGCGAGTTAATTCGATTCATGGTTAGTATATGTTTCTGAAGAACTTAACCGGTGAATTCGGGTGAGAAGCAATTGTGAAGATAATTGCAGATGAAGGTATTTGTTACAACAATTACCATGTTGTCTTTAATGTAGAATCGAAAACATGTCAATTTTTTATCGTATGGCGGTCTACAAATTCATTGCAAATACAAATACAGGTAGGTATACATACATATACGCATAACAAACACTTCTACAAATTCACGAACAATTAAAATAAAATACATTATATTATGCGAACAACTCTGAGACACAGGCTAGAAGCTATAAGTCGACATCCAGGGAGGTCAGCCATTCCACGGCAGCCATCCCCACTTGTACGGCATGGACTTACATCTGGCACAACCAGTTCTGATGCGGTTTGGGCCACACCATACCTTCCTAGGCATTTGCATTCCTGGAAGAGGAAAAGTAGGATCCCCATGGTCGTTGTGATTAAAATCGTGATTGGATGCCCACTTGGTTTTCCATGCTTCTTTGATATGAAAAGGTTCGTGATGGGTTAGTACCTTATCTTGCCAAATGGGTTTTTGGGACTTAAGGCGGCAGTCTGGAGCATTGTCCAATATAATGTGGATTGGCAAAGTTCTGGGGAGTTTAGGATCGTTTAATTTGTTCCATTCGCGGACAATAGCTTGTTGTCTCATCAGGTCTGCTGGTGCTATGTGCTTAATGCGTGAAGCCAGGGTACTGGAGTAGGCTTTAGGGTTGCTGATATGATTCTCATAGTGTCATTGAGGTGTACGTCGACTTTGTTAGTATGAGAACTCTTATACCATACTGGTGCACATCATTCTGCCGTTGAAAATACAAGTGATTGAGCTGCCGTTCGGAGTGTTTCTGCTTTTGCTCCCGAGGTAGTCCCAGCCGGCTTTCTAATTGTATTGTTCCTGGTTTTTAGCTTTTGTCCAGTTTTGCTCCAAATGTCTCCTATACGTTAAGGGCCGGTCAAGTGTAGCGCCAAGGTATCTGGGGAAACTGTTATGTTTCTTTTACCACAGAGAATGTGATATTCAGCTCTTTATTTGCAAGGCGGTTATTAAGATGGAACGCGCATACTTCATGTCAATGAACATCTCTTATTCCTGAGATGGGAAACTAGGAAGCTTTTCCGTTGCTGCAAAAAGATGTCTTATCCAGCAATAGTTTTCGATACGGTTAACCCAAGCTTCTGGAAAATATAGGGAAGTCGAATTACATAGGCATGTAAGTTGTTCAATAATCACCCAACAATCGCCACATTGGATATTCAAAACAGGGAAGGTAAACATCGAAGACCTCACTATATCTTATCTACGGAATGGGGAAATTAAATTCATTGTCCAGTAACCATTGATTAACGCCACAAGTATTCGACAGAATTAGAGCCAATTTTTAACATGAGAAGGTTAGAGAACTCGGTTCCACTCTGTTTATCACGAAGTCAAGAAGAAGAAGGAGACATTAAACGCTAAGCTTTAGTGACAACTGACATGCACTAATTTGTCTCATTTACTGTCTAGACATTAAAAATGTTTTAAAAAAGCCTAGGTAGTAAGAAAACCTTAATACTTCATAAACTAACTTATAGTGACTTGAAAATGATACCAAATGTAAAACAGAACACAATTATTATTTATTATAAAAGCTAATATTTACATTAGTACAATTGTTAAGAACCAATGGCTTTTGTGCTTCGACATTCGTTTTAATAGTTTCCACTCCACTGCGATAATCCCGAGGAAGTAACTGTTGGTGTACCTGAATCGCATACGAAAATGCACAAACAAAATGCCCCTTCACAATTCTTTGCCAAGAAGTTTTCTTTACACCAAGTTGCAACGCTGTCCTTCGGTGGCTGACTTTCGGATTTTCTAAGATCTGCTCAAAGACGCGTTGATGGTGTAATGGAACGGTAAAATTCAAAATATTTTTTATATAAATAGAATAGAAAGTAAGGGTAGTGCAGTTTTGGAAAGTTTAAGTTGATGTGATTAAATTATACTTCATTATTGTAAAAGTGAGTTGGGTGGAAGTGAACCTTTAAGAACAATATTAAATTATTATGAACATGTAAATTACAAAGTTAAAAGAATATTAAGTTTGTCTGTAAAGTAAAAATTAGATAAAATGTTTTTAGGATAATGTTTATAAGTGTTGATCATATTTCATTTAGTTTTAAGTAGTATTACAGTAGAAAAATAGGAAAAAAGTGACAGTTAAAATTATAATATTGATGTAAGAGGGGATGAAAAGACGGAATGTTGTGCTGGCTGTAAGGATTAAACTGGTCATTATGTGGAAGAGATAACCACAGTCATTTCGGGTCCAGATGAATAATTATTTCTTGAATTCATATGGTAACTGACAGCTATCGGACTGGGACGAACTACAATTATTTAAAATAGAAAAATGATATTAATAAACAGAGCAAAGGTCAGGAAATCATAATAAGAATATTAATTTAAAATTTAAAGATGAAATAAATAAATAAACATTTATATTATAAGTTTATTTTTTTATTATTGTGAGATTGGTATTTAAAAAATAATGTTTGGCGTCGATTTTGACAAGGTTATAAATATAAGGGCAGAGAAATAAACGAGGACTTACGATATTTACGCGTCGTGAGAAGCGCGTCAGGTGGGATTTTGACAATTAGCAAGTCAAAATGGCTACCGCATTGCATAGTCGAACCTGACTAAATATTAACAGTATAATTCATAATTGACGACATCTACGACTAAAAATAAAAGTTTTAAGTCAACACTATGACTAAAATGGCATTTTAAACCTACCTGCATGAAATTAAAAAGCCATTTCTGCGTATCCTGAAAGATGCTCTGTTCCTGCCTATCCGTAGCAGATTAATTGTGTCCGGCCCGTCCTGCCTAGTCAGATCATGAGCTGTTCCAAGTCCGATTCATTTCCGATATCACCGATGGACATGAATTCTCTGGGGCCCGCACACGTCGGTATTTGTTATAGAATTTATTATATGGTACATGATTTGCCAGAACTACGCAACTTGAGATAAGGATAAAATAGAATACTCATATTAGCCAAATCATTCACGAAATTTATTTATTATTGCAAGAGTACCGTTACAATGCTTATTCTTAATGGTAACTGCTCACACAATTGTGCACACCATTGTATGCACAATCACAGATCCTACATTTTCTAACGATTCTTAATTTAAGTTGGCGACAATGCCCCAAAC
The DNA here is from genome assembly GCA_031763485.1 of Osmoderma eremita. NCBI lineage: Eukaryota > Metazoa > Arthropoda > Insecta > Coleoptera > Scarabaeidae > Osmoderma > Osmoderma eremita. Next base: position 2,771 of record JARFOC010107363.1, on the reverse strand, counting down.
AACCCCCCAACCCCCCAACCCCCCAACAAATTATCTATGCCACTACGGATATTAATACCACATCACAAAGTAATGAGACAGGAACAGTAAAATCGATACGTCTAACACATTTTTCATCATCACATCCGGCAACGAACGATTCTGTCCTCATTCCTCTCTAAAAGTGTCAAATCTCTTTCATTCCTAACGTTCTACCTTATCTTTTCTAACTCGATAATATCTAATTGCAAAATCGCGTAGACTTTCCGGAACACTGATGAATCGTCCACCGGTTGCATGTGCATGTGGAATGTTGTGTTTCCACGGCTGGCACAACGCATAACGGTGACCACAAACTAGGGCTTCGAGCATAATTATTTCAGTATAAACATATAATATGTAGACAAGAGAGCGGCGTTATATACACGTTCGTAATACTTACTTACCACCACGGTGTAAATTCTGTCACAACCGTTATGATATGAAAGTTGATGTTTCATTTAATACCGTTTTCCTCGGGCGTTCCATACTTCGGGTCGCTCGTCTGCATACCTGCATATGCACATCATCGTCAATGCATGTGTAGATGCGAAATTGTATGGTCAAGATATGTGCAGGGGGTGTAGAGATATTTTGGAATGCTGAAAAATCTAAACCTGTCAAATTGGGAACTTCTAAACCGCCTACCGTGTACATAGGAAAGGTTATTTTTATTACGGACATCTGATGCGTTGTTATTTATCGCCTTGTCGTAAAATGTTTACTGAAGAAAGCGCATTTATTATGTTCGTCTGTTGATTTCAAAAGACTCGACAATAATGTTTGTAGTTGAGATTCAAAGTATCATTGATTATAAACTAGACAAAATATGTACACATATCAAAATGTATTTATAGAAAGTTATTTTTGCGAAATTAATTTATTTTGTTCCAAACCAACCAAAACATCCAACATACACTGCTCAAAATAATTTGTTCTTCTGTACATGTATTACACGTTCATTTGAACATAAAACTAAAATATAAGGAGTGAAGAACTCTAGATACGTATTTCGACAAATAAGTTGCCATCCTCAGTAGAATCTACAAAGGAAAATAATGTTAAACGTAGTACCCTGGAAGATATGCATTGCACCAGAACAACACTCGCATAACACTGACTGTAGTGTATTTAAAACCACCTAAAGATCCCAATCAAATAAGAAGTCTTCTAGGGATGATCAAATATGTAAACAAATTCGAGTACAACCTGAGTGGAACCACCAACTATCTACGAGAACTAAGAAAAAAAACAAATGGATTTTGACAAAACGGCACCAGGAAGAATATGAGAAAATCAAGAAATTAGTAATAAATGCAACTAAACTGGATACTTCAAAATAAATGAAAACATGCACCTAAAAGGTATTGGAGGTATCGCCTTAACATTGTAGCATGTATCAAGAAAGGTATAAAATACAAATAATAGGATACGGTGGCTTAAAATAGTAAAAATAAAAAATAAAAAAATTTAAAAAAATACCCTTACCACCTCGATGAGTGAAGAACTTCTGGGCACCACTTGAATAACAGTGTTATTCAAGTGGTGTTCTGTGTGGTGCAAATCTCCCAGAGTGCGACGTCTAACATTATCTTCCTTCGTAGATTCTGCTGAGGATGGCAACTCAGTTGTCGAAATACGTATCCAGGAGCTCTTCACTCATCGAGGTGGTATGGGTATTTTTTATTTTTATCAAGAAAAATAGTCATACTGAAAAAGCAATGCACACAGTATTGGAACTGATCATAACAGCGCTAAAAATCCAAAAGGAAACAATAAACTCCACTAAATTTGAAGAGCTAAAGCCAGTATTGGAAAAAATGGCCATCTCAGGTTTACCTTTAAAAATAACATTAGATAACAGACCTCCTTTCAATAGCATAGAATCATCAAATCTCTTGTCATAATATGGCATCTAACATCGAACAAAAATAACACCTTAATGGCGACAAGTAAATGGCATGTTCGAAAGACTTGTAAAAACCGCTAAGCACTCTTTCATACGCGCTAATATCGAAGCAAATAATTTTGACTTACGAATTTAGGAATTTCTGCCAAATTATAGAAGCACACATTATGAAGGGAGTTACCTAATATATTGTCAACAAATTGTCAAATAGTGACGTATCTTGTAAACGTAGTGAACCTGAAGTAGGAACTTCCACACATCCATCGTCGGAAATCGACTATTCCACGGAACGGGCGGAAAAATCGAACAACGCCCCATGCGACAAATCAAACATCCCAAACATTTTGACGACTTTACTCGACCAACGAAGACATTCAATGTAACAAAAGATGAGAATATAGTGTTTAATTTAAATGTAGTAACTTTCAGAGATATGCAGTTAGTAATAGTATAGACAGACCTGTGTTTCTCAAATGGTGATGCCTGGATCCCCAAGGGTACACCGCTCAATTTTAGAATTATGAAAAAAATAAATGATAGGTTCAAAAATAATTAATAATATATATATACTTGACAGTTAATAAACAAAATAAAAAAGTAAGCAAATATTACAATTTGGCTAATATAAATTTTATTGTTATAGACCGTCTCAACCTCCGTATGCAGTATGGGATATAATAGCAACTTTTATCTCTTACTCTCCTTAGTTGCTGTCATTAGCGCTATCTTCATTTCCGATAGGTATGTTGCAACTTATTTACATATGGCGGCGTCGGCAAAGTACCTATCTATCTGTCTATTAGCGTCAACTGCTGTCAATCGTTATCGTCGTAGTTTTAAAATA